>DWAE01000188.1:0-19770 GCA_018237945.1 Heliconius sapho
CGAAAATGCGGGTTGCATAGTTAAAGCGGGCGAAGCCGCGAGCGGGTCGCTAGTAAATAATAATTTGACTGCTTAAATAGATGATTATTAGGGATTAAAAAAGGAAAAAAATAAATTAACATAATATTTGATTAAATTCAAATAAATATGACTAAAAAGGTTAACTAAAAATTATGTTACTAAATTGATATTGATTGATATTGCAACTATATATTTGAAAGTTATAAAATATAACATTATATAACCATACATTTAACATTCCAATATCATTCTTAAAAAATATATATTTTAATTACTCATTTCATACAACACACTTTTAAAACATAAATTAATTAATTTATTTAGATAACATTACCTGTGTGAGGTGTCATCTAGGTCTCCTTTCCGTCGATGGTGGGCAAGTTCTTGCCGAGTATAACACTTTCTCTCATTAGTAAATATCTGAAATATTATATATAACCATATAACAAGAGCATTAAATTAAATTTAAGAAGTGAAACTGATGCATAATTAGCATATTCATATATTCTAATCAAGAATAAAGTAATCAGTCTTCCAAAACATCATTGCATCTCTTTATTTCTCGCTTATCCAGCAAATTTTTGGAACATTGATAGTTATTGACATTGTTAGAAAAAAAAATCTAAATAATTTAAATATCATAATTATCCTAAATCAATTATCAAATATACAAAAGAACATAATATAATTTGGGAGATTAATATAAGTATATGTTATAATTAATATAAGTATATGTTATAATAATAATTTAGATAAATATTGAAGAAATGCTCTTAATGACTACATTTTGTAGGTTGTTTCATTTTTTTTTATTTGCACTAATAAATTATTATATCCAGATTAAATATTACTATATCTCATTTAGGTAATAAATAAAAAATAAGTACTAATTGGTTCTGTATTGTCTTATCTACACTTATCTGTAAAGGAAAAAGATTTAGCAAAGTTATTTTTATCTATAATTTATTATACTACTTCTTGAAGTAGTTCAGTTACAATATATAATTGTATATAAAACATTAAGATATTTAAAAATAACATATGATTTTTTATAAAAACATGTGTTATGCAATATTATGTAAATAAATTTTATTGAAAACATGATTGGATGATAGCCATCATGGCACAGTAGCTACTATAATTTGAGTTGTGAATTTCATACCCACTGAAGGGAAAAAAAATATTTTCTCTCTTTGGAAAGAAGACAAGGCTGTATATTGAAAATTTTTCAGAAAGTGGGAAAATGAATGCCTCCATAATAAGTTCCCTCTAGCTACTCTGTGATATACAGGATACAGGGTGAAGGTTTAAGAAATAATAACAATAATAAATACCTTTAAATGTGTCACACAGAGGTCACAAAAGTACCTTTCATGTACTTTCCTCATATGGTCACTTAACATGCTGAACGTACGGAAGGGTATCTTGTCACAAATTTTGCAACGGTTCTCGAGTAAGTTTTCATATGCATGTTTTATTTCTTCACTACAAAATGCAATTTTAAACTGCCTTTCAAATAATCGGTCAGAAAAAGGTCTATTTTGCAATTTCTTGTAAGGTTGAACAGTTTCAGTAAAAATGACCTGCAAATTTACATACAAAATAAATTAATGACATAATTAAAATAAAATGACGACTTATTAATTGAAGTATAAAACGTATAATGTTTGTAATAAATATAAGTATGTAGCAAAATTTTTCTTATTAAAAATGTATATAATTTTAATAATGTTATTAAATTTAAATATATTATAAAATATCTACACTAGTTTGTGTAATAACTTTAATAAAACCACAAGAATGTTTGCCTTCAATAATAATTCTTAATTGGATTTTATTTTTCTAACTATAATAAGCATACCCTAGAAAGATCCTGACGACAAATAGGGCATTCGTTCTGCAGGCACAAAACTCGCATGCGGGTTGAACATTCAAAACACACGGGGTGATCACATTCTCCAATTGAGAAATACACGACATTTTTAAAACACACTACGCAAGTGGTGTTGTCGTTCACTTGAGATTCGGCCATGATTTCTACTGTGGTTTGCTAGAATATTAATAATAAACATCTACATTAATTAACTATTCATATAATAAAATAACTCAGGACATCTGACCAATACCTACCACAAACTAGAATCTCAGGTCACAGATGTTAAGAACAAAACGGGCAAAGGCGAACCAGCAAATAATCTTGATTCCCAAGTTGACAGATGACTATGTGACAGACAGATTTAGAGATGGTGCTGCCAGATGTAGGATTTTTATATTCTATTTAATCTAAAGCTACGAGTGCTGCAATTACATTTTATAATAGTAGCAGACCAAGTAGTTGGTACGTACCCATTCTTTTTTTAAAGAGTAAACTAAATAAATCTTAGTAGGCATTATAAATATAAAATGAAAGCATCAGTAATTATTACCTTTACATATAGTATACTTTTGTTAAAAATATTTTTTGTTATAAGCAGTGTAAAATATTACTTTATCTGTGGCACGATGGTAGAAAATTAGGAATGGGTAATTTAAATTTTAAGCTTAGTGACGTTTGTGACGGTTTATACAAGTACTTTGAATTTTGAAATCAAATCCAGTTAACAAATACAAAACAAAAGTCGTTTGTGCCCTGTGATTTCTGCTCATAGTTTGTAAATGTTAACTAATTTAAAATGTATTTTCAGGTAAAATACTTAATTGTGTTTCTTAAATTATTATTGAACAAAATTGTTACTTTTGTATAATGTTTAATTTGTATCGTTAGATCGAAAATACACCGGAACGTGTGAAGAGAGCTCGGAAAAAGGAGATTTTGCATGATGACTTAATTAAAGAAGAAATTCCCAGACTTATTCTTGCTCCCTTTTCCAAGCCCCCGCAAGTTGTGTTTGACAATGTCCTTATTGGGACAACTTGTGAAAAAAATTTAGAAGTGCTAAATCCGTTAAAAAATTCTCAACAGGTAAAATTTTGTACTTCTTCAATGTAATAATGAATGATTATAATGAATATAATAAGAACATATTTATTTTTCAATATTCGATTTATTAATTTTTTTAATAAATCTTAATTTTTTTTTAATAAATATTAATTATTATATTTCACATAAATATTTTTTATAAAATAATTATCATCATTATATCTTAAAGTCCAATTTAAGATTAAAACACTTTTAATTTAAAATTAATAACTGTTTATTTCTAAATAAATGATGGCTTAAATTTACACAAAATATTATTAAATATTTTAGATAACACTTGGAAAAGCTTTACCTCCAGGTCTTAATATACAATTGCCTGGAGATTTCTTAGAAGTTGCACCAGAAACATGTTATTGTTTAAATATGTTATGGACACCAACACAACCAACTGCACTAAGAGAAACTATTCGCTTTACAAATGAAAACAGAGGCAGATATGATGTCATTGTTGTCCTGAAGTCTGCTTTGGTAATATAGTTGAATATTTTATGCGAAATATAAGTTAATTCTATGGCAAATATAAATGAGGCTGTTGATGAGCTTAGTCAACATATGATTGTAAATGTACCAGTTGTGGTTTCTATTGCCACTCAGAGGAAGGATTTATTTTAATTTTCTCGCTTGTGCCAAAACATAGACTGACTTTGTACTAGGTTCTCTCTGTCTACCCCACGAAGGGGGCAAAGGCATAACGCTGTAAAAAAATATTAGTATTTGTCAATATAAAATAAAATAATGTGATGCATTATTTAATTTATAACAGATTTTTCTGAACTTTTGAATCTTATCACACATCTAATGGTAGGCAGATATATATTTGATTTATAATAGAAATTATTACCTGAATAACAGTTAGTGAGTTGTGAATTTGATTCCCACTTGGGGTTATGTTTTTTTTATTTCCCTTCTCTGGTAGACAAGGTGTAAAGTTAAGTTCTGCTACTTAAATTGCTTGTTATTTTGATTCTGTTATATTGTTGATTAATTTCTATCTGACTACCAGGCTAGAAAATAAAAAATCTTCTTAAGTAAAGTACTTTTCTAATTTTTTCCAGAATGCTAAAGGGAAAAATAATCAACCTAAGTTTAAAATATCTCCTGGTAAGGTAAAGAAAAAAGTAGGTAAGAGGTCCCCAGTTGCTATATACAAGAAAAAGGTTGAGTCCATAATGAAGGTGCAGAAAACAGTTGAAGTTCTCAAATCTACACAATACAAAATGATCAGTCAAACAAACAAAGAGAACACACCATCTTACACTAACCATTTAGATGATTCAAATATTAGAAAATGTCCTTTCGATTCCCAAACAAGTATAGACTTAAACTTCAATACTTCAGAAATATTTTCAAATATGCTACACAATAAAGGGGAAACATTCCATCAAACATATGATAAGTCATATAGTACAATAACTAATGAGAAATACAATGAACAGAATAATATACTAAAACCGTCTAACAGACTATCTTGTGATACATCAACAGCAAATATATTTGATAATTTAACTTTTACACCTTTGAAAAGTGTGCCTTCTAAAAACGAAAAGTTGGACACCGGTCCAAAAATTATTTTAAGCATCAATTCTGAGAGTGATTTTGATGACAGTTTAGATATTAAAGGTGGTAATAAAGAAAATTCAATTATATGCATCACCTCTTCTCAGCCCAACAAATGGCTAACTGTTAATCAACAATATCAATATGAAAATAATGTGCAAGCCACTGAAACACCAACACTCCCCAGTAAGAAGATTCCAAATACATCTTCCCCAAAAGAATTCAACAGTCCAAATTTTTCTATAAACACAGATTTTTCACGAATAAGTGATTTATCCTTTTTTCCCCAAAGATTTTCAACAGAACGTAAGATTTTGTCCAAAATAAACAATGAAACTCATGAGATGATTGATGACTCACATGTCAAACTAAGTTCAGATACATACACAAAGGAATCTCCCTTTACACCCTTTGATTATAATGGTCATCAAATTTGCCCAGAATCCTTAAGACTTTCATCACACAATAAAGAAGTTCCACAAAAAATGTGTCGACAAGCTCTGTTCAAAGAACACCAACAAAGAGAAGCCAGCGAAAGAAATTACCTTCGTCCTGATAATTTCCTATGGAATAATGACTTAAGAATAGATGTGAAATCACCACCTCGGTCATTAACTCCTCCGTTGCAATCAATACCAGAGGAAAGTGGACATTTTTCTGAAACACAAATCTTAGATAAGACAGATAAGCAAATGACAACTTTCACGATTAATCGTACTTTCAACAAAACCTGCGACCAGTCGACGTCGGTAAATCGACAGTCGGCTTGGTCTAAAAAGGCTGTGAGAGCAGAACCGGAACTTTGGAAAATACCCGCGGCATTACCGAAGAAGTCAACGAAGCCAAAAATGAATGCCAAAAGCAAGGAGTCGTTATCTGGCAAAGTGAATGAAACTTTCGAAAAGAATAAAACTCAGAGTCAGTCTTCTATATTTAATCACATTGATAATGTATACTCACAGTCTTTCACTGTTGATCCCTTCTTGTCGTCAACATACTTTTACGACGAGGAAGCCGTTGATAAATTTGAAAAAGAATTTAAGAGGTGGCTCAATTATATTTTAACCCCGCCGGCCGATCTCGACAGTAACGTGGAACAAAAGATTGACGTAGGCAAGGCGTGGATTGAGAATCGTAACAAGGAAGTTCCTGCGGCCCCCACAAAGGAACAGGTCTGCAGTGTGTACCACAACAGTCAGAGGCTCCAAAGTCTAAGGCGATCTGCTACAGCGTTATTACTGAGTCCGGAAATTTCTCAAGTTTTTATTAAATTAAATGTGCAAATAGAAAAGAAATTGATAGCTATAAGAACTGACAGAAATCTTCATTTGGATGTTGGGCTACAAAAAATTATTATGGAGTTGCTATTGTCTTACAATCCGCTCTGGCTTAGAATAGGTCTCGAAGCAATTTACGGTCTTGTATTACCTCTCAAGTCCAACAGTGACATCGAGGGGCTGACCACGTTTATTATACAAAGAATGTTTAAGAATCCTCATTTGAAAAACAAACATTCTAAAGCATCAGTACCAAATATGCTATTACCTGCGTATATGGAAGCTATAAAGAAATTTACTCTCAAAAAGTTCTTCATGTTGGTATTTTTCTTGGACCAAGCGAAGCAAAGAAAACTGATTTCCCATGACCCTTGTTTATTCTGCAGAAATGCAGTTTGCAAGGAAAGTCGAGAAATTGTGATACGCTTCACCAGGGAATTAATCGCTGGGATAGGAGACATTACGAAACATTTACGGCCTCTCGGTTATGTCGTCAGTCACAAACAATCTTACTTGGATGAATACAAATACGCGGTGCACAACATCGCCGTCGACATCAGAGATGGGGTGCGACTAACGAAAGTAATGGAGATAATTCTCATGAAGAATGGACTGTTGCATCAATTAAGAACACCTGCGATATCTCGATTGCAGAAAATACACAATGTTTCGGTCGCTCTAAATGCATTGAAGGAAGCTCATTTCGTTATAGTTGGTGATATATGTGCAGTTGATATCGCTGACGGTCACAGAGAGAAGACTCTGTCACTGTTGTGGCAGTTGATCCATGTGTTCCGGGCGCCGTTGTTCGTGAAGGCTGCCAATGTAATACAAATGTGGTGGAGAAAGAAATATGAAGTTATTGTAGAGAAAAGAAAAGAAGAAGAAAGAATTCTAACAGAACGCAACACCGCCGCCAGCATTATACAATATTGGTGGAGAAGAATTAAATACAACCGTATGATGGAGTACAGAATGCACCAGATTACGATAGCGACTACAGTTATACAGAAATACTGTCGAATGTGGCTGTGTCGAAGTCGTTTAAGGAAATGGAAAGCAAGTGCTGTGAAAATTGCGCAATGGTACAAGAGTAAAAAATTGATACAAGAAGCCAAAGCTATTTTATTAGAGCTGCGTTTGAAGAGAGAGGAGTTGAGAAACGGATCTGCTACGTTGATTCAGGCTTATGTTAGACGATGGTTGTGCATGAAGGAGTACAAAGAAATACAAATGAAAATAATTCTAATACAGAGTGTTATCAGGAGATACTTAGTACGTAAGTGGTACACGAATTTGACAAATGCAGTTTTATATATACAAATGAAATATAGAAGTAAACTATTAATGAGGCGGGAGATGCAGAATTTTAAAGAAAAAAGAGAAACAGTTATACTTTTACAAAGTTTTTACAAAATGTTTGTACAGAGAAAATATTATAAAGTATTAAAGAGATCTGTAGGAAACATCGAAGATCGATATAAAGCACTTTTGTTGATGAGAAAAGAAAGAAATCAATATTTAAAATTAAAAAGTGCTGCTATAAAAATTCAATCATTATATAAGGGTAAATTAGCCCGTACAGATTATATACGGCGACGCAATTTAATAATAACCGTTCAGCGCAAAGTAAGGGCTTACCAAATTATGAAAAAGGAAAGGATGACCTTTTTAAGTCTTCGAAATTCAGCTAGTGTCATTCAAAAACACTTTAAATCATACCTAGCTATGAAAGCGGCCCGACAGAACTTTTTGGCACTGAGGAATTCAGCAACTGTGATACAAAGGCACTTCAGGTCGTATTTAAAAATGAAATCTGATAAAAGTGATTTTAATGCAATTAAAAAATATGTTATTTTAATTCAAAGGAAATATCGTAGCTTATTACAAATGCGAGGTGATAGAACTTATTATTTGAACCTTAAAAAATCAGCTACAATTGTACAGAGAAGATATAGAGCCTTAGTATTGATGAGGTCGTGTAGAAATAGTTATCAAGAACTTAAGAGGGCTTCCATTGTCTTGCAAACGAAATATAGAGGTTTAATAAAAATGCGAGAACTAAGAACGCAATATAGGAAATTAAAATCGTCGTGTACCATAATCCAGAATGCTTTTAGAGCGTATATGAAAGGCAAATGTCAACGGGCACTATATTTACAACAAAAACAATCAGCTATAAAAATTCAAAATTGGTACAGGGCATTCAAAAAAGGCAATGAAACTAAACAACAGTATGAACAAACTAAAATGGCGTGTATCACTATACAAAAAATATATAGAGCGTATATAATTGGAAAAACGCAAAGACAGGAATATCTTAAAGTTAAATCTGCCACAATTCGCATTCAAAAGTATTACAGAAGTTACTTGTTAATGAAAACCATTAGGACTGAATTTGTTGAAATCAAGATGGCTTCCATTATAATTCAAAGGTTCTACAGGTCATACATAGAAACAAAGAAGGCCAGGGAGTCGTATCTAGCAATGAAGGAGGCGGTCAACGCTATCAAAAAATACTATAGACTCCATTTGGAAAGTAAAAGAATAAGAAATGAGTATTGCCAAATGAGATCAGCTACAGTATATATTCAGTTAAAATATCGTTCCATCCTAGCGATGAGACGTGAAAGATCTGCTTATTTGAACTTAAAACGTGCTACAATACATATACAAACAAAATATAGGGCTTTAATGGAGATGCGAAAACAAAGACACGCCTATTTAAGTTTGCGTTCCGCAGCAATATGTCTACAAAATAGGTACCGAGCACAGTATCTGATGAAGCGGGAGAGGGGTAACTACTTAAAAATTAAACTAGCCAGTCAAACAATCCAGACATATTACAAATCATATAAATTGGGAACCTCAGAAAGAAATTATTATTTAGAACTTAAAAGATATACAGTTTTAATACAACAAAAATATAGAGCGATATTGTTAATGAGAAAGGAGAGGCAAGATTATTTACAACTCAAACATGTAACTTTAGCTTTACAACGCAAATATAGAGCAAATAAGATGATGTTACTAGAAAAATCTAAATATAACAAAACATTGACGTCATGTATCACTATTCAAAGGTTTTACCGAGCCTTCGTTGATGGAAGAAAACAAAGAAAACAGTTTGTAGAACTTAAATCATCAGCAACAATTATTCAGCGACGTTACAGAGAAATTCTGAAGGCCAGGCAAATCCGAAAGGATTTTGTTCAATTAAGGAACACAACTATTTCTGTTCAAAGACGCATAAGATCTCGGAATAAAGTTCGGATAGAAACTCGTAGAATGGCCGTCGATAGAATTCAGACATGGTATAAAAGTATCAAACTTCGAAACGAATGCCGCTCCGACTTCTTGAAAATGAAATGCAGAGTCGTTACCATACAGTCACTTGTACGTATGCATGTTTGCCGTACACGTTACCTCACGATGCGTAATGCAGCCATTTCTATACAAAGATATTACCGTTATTACAAATTAGCTAAATCAGATAGAGACAAATATATTAAATTCAAAAATTCTTTGATAAAGCTTCAGGCGCATGTTCGTTGTTTTATCCAAAGAAAGCGTTTCGCGCGTTTGCAATCGGCAGTTTTAGTCGTGCAGGCGATATATAGGTTGAAAAGACATAAGATAAATTTAAAGAAAAAAAGAGAAGAAGCGGCTGTGATCATTCAAAAGAATGTCAGATGCTATTTAACAAAATTATGGTTTAATCGTTATATAAAACGGGTAGTTTTAATTCAGACATTATGGAGAGGAAAGCAAGCAACAAGACTGATTCGTGACGAATTCTTACGAAAGAAAACATTAATTGTAGAATTACAAGCAATCACCAGAGGATATTTAGTACGTAAAGAAGTAGAACATAAGAGGGAGAACTTGATCAGGTTGAGGGAAGAGCAACGTCGCGACTGGGCTGCATCTAAAATTCAGGTACTTTTTAAATATTTTTTTACACTATTCTTTACTTTTAAATAAAGTTATATATAAAGAATTATTTAGGTGATTAGTTATCAAATGTTGCCTAAGATGCCAGCGTTTAAATCTATAAATAAAATCTTAGTAATGCACTAATGATTGGAGGCCAGTCGAAGCGCAGGGGCGCAAGCGTGCGACTGTAAACGCGACAGGTTGTGAGTTCGATTCGCACTGCAGGAAATGAAATATTTAATGTTTGCGTTTCTTCCGCCTACCCTGCTATGTATGCGAGATGCAGCAAAAAAGTTATCTATTGTTGCCTATTAGATTGCATTAAAAATTTGATATTTATAAATAAAATATCAGTGATGTATTAATAATTTAAAAACATATATTTATCTCTCCAGGCGCTTTTCCGCGGTCACAAAGTTCGTTTAGCGAGCGGCAAGCGGGCCAAGGAGCTTCGCCGGCGATGGCGCGACGGCGCCTTGCGCTCCACGCAGGAGTCCCTCAGGGAGCGCAACGAGGAGGCCATGGACGTGCTGAGGAACATGTCCGATATAGAAACTGTTATTAGGGCTTTTAGATCATTGGGTAAGTTGAAATTTAAAGAAAAGAATAAAGAAAATGGGGAAGGACTTTCTTGACACTAGGTTCCCTCAGCCTATTCTGCTGTGTGCGAGATTCAGCGTGAAGCTGATTTTATGGTTTCATGTTCAAATTCCGATAGTAGCCAGTATATTGAAAAAAATTGACATCAGGATGCTATTATTATACAGTCTAAATTAATTACGAACGAAAGAAATGATTGATATCTCATTAGGTTGTTTTATTTATATTGTTACATACAGTGGGAGTGTCTTAACACCAGATTCCCTGGTTTTTAGGATTTTGGGTCTAACATATATATTATTAATCAATATACTAATTTCCATTGTTACAGAACTGCTAACTGAAGTAATCCCAATGATGTACGACACGAACGCCGCGTCCATAGTGCGCCGCGTCTACATCTACATGTCGGTCACTAACAGATCCATTTCAAGCGTGGAAGTGTTGAAGTCGGCCGCGTCTGTGCTCGTTAACTTGACTAGGTACAAAGTTACTGGGCCTAAGATATACGCGGTGAGTTTAGAAATCAATATACTTTAATAATAATTTACTAAAATATCCAGAGACCAGATATGGCGTTGGAGCCCTAGACTGTGGCTGTAAAAGCGAGTTGTCGTAGGTTCGATTTCCACTCAAGGAAATGATGTATTTAATACTTTAATTTCTTAGCTCTAGTTTCGAGGCCAAGCGCAGCGTTGATTTTCGTCACTCGATACGCAGTGCTTTCCGAAATCAAAATCGAAGCTGTAGTCGCTGAAAGTACTTTTTCTTCGGCAATAAAGTCCACTAGAAAATTGTTTTTTTTAATTCTGTTTAACTGCTTTCTCTCCACTCTAAAACCTAAAAAATATTCCCTTCCCTGTCTATATAATTAACCTGTCCATGTGGTATTTTCACCTCTTTTCACTTTAAAGTAATATCAAAAATGCAAAACGTATTCACACCCATTTTTATATAAAATTTCCTATATTTTTTATTTATATTTTTTTAAATTTATTATGTTATTGTTTTCACAGAGAGAACGGATTCCGCCAGTTTTGAAATTTATGTGGCGATTCAGCAATAGTGAAACTCAACTGTTTTGCATACTATCCACATATTTATGGCTGTTCGCCAAATACGATGAGCCTAGAAAGGTAATGATGTTGGGAATGTCAACTTAAAGCTTAAACAAAATTATTGATAAAAAATTAATAGTTCTGACAAAAATATTTTTGCTTATTTTTAGGACCTTAAGGAGTTTTTGCATATGCCTGAAAACCACAAGATACTGGTAACAATAAAAGGAAATGTGATGCGTATGAAGAGAATGGCGAGTAATGCTGTAAGAAATAAATTTAGCACGCCCCAGCCATCGAAATTTGTTTCCCATACAATGAACCAATCTCTAAGAGCCAGTATGAACCACAGCATTTGCAACAACAGTGGATACATATTGCCAGCTCTGGAAATGGATTATGGTATCACTAGAATCGACAAGCCAAGATATTTCGAGGACCCTCAACAAGCCATCATTTGCCTGTTTGATACTTATGATTTATAATATATGTTAATTTAATATATAACTTGAAGTGTTGTACAATATGTTGCTTGTTGACATAATTATATATTGTTTTAATATATTTAACTGCTAATTATATGTTATTGTGTGTATTATGGAACAATCATTAAGACTACATTTTATAAAATAAAATTATTAAGATATATGATGTATTTATTTTCGTCTGAATAAATAAAAATAGCAACATCATTTGTCCCAAATATATTTTATCTATATTCAAGACTAGTCCTTAAAATGTCATTCTGACAGCGATGTGACATATTTTCAAAACGACTTCAGAATTTGAGGCGAATACATCCATTTGAGACCAGAAAATATAAATAAAAGATAAGATTTATTTATATTTACTATTACAAAGAGAGCACAGAAACGAATAATCCATGGATGAATTTGTGAACTATATATTGCTGATATTAGTGATACTGCCAGTGATTTTATTTATAAACTTATGGGCAGGAATAGGATGGGAGCTTTTCGTGAATAACTAACATTTGCAAAATTTATGCTCTACTCTATTTTTGAAGATGACAATGTAAAAAAAATATCAACAAATGTTACAAAAGAAATTACTGGCTAGTTTTAAGCTAAGTGTCATAGGCTTATCACTAATGTTCAATAAATTATAATAAAGGGATAATATAAATAAAGCATAGAATACGATTTAATCTTTTATTTTGTAACATTATATAAATCTTTGTCAATATTTACAAAAGGTATGTTGTAAATAAAACTCTTTTACAATTAATCATAGCAGGGAATAAATAGCTTTGGTGAATGTCTTTTCTTTTAATAGCAAGTAATTATCACATATTTTTTAATAATTAAGTTTGTATACAAGATCTTTTTAACTAATTAAGTACACAAATTACTAAACATTTTGATGTATTTATTGGCACTTAAAACATGATAATTGTTAATAAAAATATAAAAGATATAAAAACTTTTTGATTATTCAATTTTTATAAAAAAAAAATGTCATTATGCTTTATTATTATAAAATTAACATGATCTTACATTAAAATAAAGTTAAAAAGAACTAATATATGTAGAACTTTTAAGACTTTATTAGAAAGGTGATAATCTTATTAAGGAAGTTTTGTAAATTGTGACTTTAATTTAAATAACAATAGTATATTTAATTTATATTTCACTAGAGAGAAGTAGTTCTTCCATGCCCATGTGACCACGATGTCTCCACACCCTGTAGCGAGCTATGTCTTTTCTGGTCACCATCCCAACAACCTAGGGATAAAAGTGTGATTATTAATTAATTGTTTAGTTTATTATTGAACAGATTACATAATATAAAAATTATTTTAGCAATGTATCTCTTATATAACATTGTAGGTACAAGAGAGGATCTAGAAACATTTTTTCCATCTAAATTCATACATCTCGCCGTGTGATCCCGGCCTAGAGGAGATAGGATCATCCTGGTACTGGTGGTTTCGTAAGAGGCGACTAAAGTAGTGTGGTAGAGTCACGTCACCAGCAATGGCAACAAGCATGGGCAGACTCGACCGGATCATTACCTCCCCCGGCATTTAAAACCGGCGTGAAGTAGTGGCTTTATGCCACTGCGTTTCGCATCAGGTAATGCCGGGCCCCGGCGCCCAACCCACTTTAAAGGCCGGCAACGCACCTGTAGCTCCTCTGGTGTTGCACTTACTATCTTCTTCATCTAGTCAACTTGACTCCCAATTTTTTCATTCAACCCTCAATGTCTACAAAATTGAGCGGATTTTAGTAAACTAAAAATATATAATAAAATTAAGATAAAAAGTACCTCATTATGATCATTAACAATAGGTAAATGTCGGAGTCCAAGAGCTCTGAACAAACGGAACAGCCGCGGCAGCGAGGCTCTATGTGGGAGAGTGTATGGTGAAGGATTCATGAAGGGCCTTAAGTCTAGAGTACATGTTTTCTCCCAATCTGATATCTCCAACTGTATAGAAAATTTTATTCATCAAAAATCTTTATATTATATAAAAAAATATTTCTAAAATTGAAAAAACAATCTTGTAAAAACATTTTTTTTTTATTCACGCTTAGTCCAGTTTATGGCGGGGTAGTCAGAGAGAACCAAGTGTATGGTGAGTAGCAAAACTCATCACATCGTGTCGAACCCTCCACAGAAATAAAAACACTTAAATAATTCTCTCGAGTGGGAATGAAACCCATAACCATTGCATTTCCAGTCCAATTATCATTCGTTACACATTATTAAAGTAATAAAATATAATTTAAATTAAGAAGCCCTTAAGTGACCACTTAATTTCTTACCTCATCAATAGAAGGGTATCTCGGGTACTCCTGTCTGAACATGTTCATGTCTACATTTAAATTGGACCATGTTGTGTTTGCATTTTCATTGTAAATCTTGTTATGTAACAGGGCTATTAATTGGGAACGTAGGATTAAGCCGCGAAGTCGTTTGTATGTAGTTACTTCAGCCTAAAAATAAAGTATATATCATAAATATATATAAATATTTTACGGCAGAGGGAACCTAGTGTCGAGACACTGCGTTTTCTAGTCTCTCTTTTCAAAGCTGAAAGAAAAGTTGAGTGGCGGAATATAACGCCGCACTCTATCTTCCATATCAGGGAAATGAAAATATTTTTTATTAGACAGCCTTAATTATTATAGTAATAATCATAACTCGGTTTTTATACAATTATGAAAAAGATGATATATAAAGACCACGACTGGCCTAAAGGAAAAAGTATTGATAATATGAATGCAGTCAGAATGTACACTAAATTTAATATTTTTATATTATTTTAAAATGTACACAAAAGTAGGCAAAGAGCTCTTTTATTTTTTACTATATATTAGTTACAAAACCTTTTTATAAATAAAAATTATGTTACAACTTAATATAAAACGTAGAAAAATTCGGATTCTACAACATACGAGTATTCATTGCATAAAAGTACATGATAACTCCCACACTCCTGCAGTACGGTTGACAAGTTGTGGCCAGACTTGGTTTCAGGATTTTTTATTACTTTTTTGATTATTTTCTGCCTGAGTGAACAATGCCTAAGAGTTCAGAAAGCTCAACTTCAGGACAGCCACAACTCACCAACCGCACCGTACCTCCTACAACTGTACTTACATCATCAGCCAAAGGCGGATCCACAACCGGGAAACCATTGTAAGACACAATACGTAATATTTCCACAATATGCCCGACATTTTCTACTGTCCTCAAAGTGAATACAGGATGGGACATAACTTCCGATGCATATATATTGTGGGCCAATGGCGGTGGCTCCCATGGCAAGAGTGGAACACCAGCTAATTGTATGTGGATATCATAGATACCCTGAAATATTACAATTATGAAGCTAAGGTTGTTGTTTTTTTTTATAATTTTAATGTAATGTGTTTTTCAATATAGCTTTTTAAAGACCTAACAAGTTATATGTAATAACTGCCCAGCAATTTAGTCAATAATTATGTCTTTTTCTTAGTTTCAGTGAAAAACCGACTGACTTGTACAAGTATCTAAGGTAACCAAAAAAACATATAAATCTATACTAATATTAGAAAGCCAAAGAGTATGTTTGGTTGAACTCACAAAACTCAGAAACAATCAATTTAAAAAATATAGTGCTGAAAAGACCATTTAGTCAGAATTGCCTCAGGTATATAATATGCCTCAGGTATATAGCTCAAGGCGATAAAGGCGCGGAACAACATGCGCTATTCAGGCTCCCCACCGAGGGTTCCGTATAAAAATTAGAGGTATCGAGCATTTTTCGAAATTCAGGCTTAGCTTAGCCAGAGCCCTATCATCTGATACCTCACTTGAACTAGCGGCTGTAATAGGTACCACATTTAGCCCTCCTTTTAAGGATGTTATTCTTTAGGATTTAACCACAAACGTATAGATTCAGATTATTTCCTGAACTAGTACTACCTGTAGATGCTAGATGCCAAATTTCATAATTATAGGTCAACCGGAATAACCTATTAATTTTGATTCCTTTTACAATGTCGAAATATGCGTTTTTTGCGATATAAACGGCCATACCTTAACTTTAAGTAAATGTAAATGAGAAATATTCTTGAAAAATAATTTTCTTGAGAAACAAACTTTCTTGAGATTTAGGCTTTTGACAGACAGACGGACGGACAATAAGGTGATATAGGGATTTTTGCTTAAAAGGTAGAGTACCCTAAAAACAAAAATATACCTCATTAAAGAAATCCCCGGTCCATTTAGCCACGACCAGCGTGACAATAATTGGTAAAGCGTTCGATATCTGTCCAGTCGTCTCTATAATAATGACAGTGAGAGAGATGGTCATGCGTACAACGCCGCCGAGTTGCGCGGCCGCGCCCACTAACGCATATTTTGCTGGATTTATACTCTGGATAAAAAGAACACATAAAATATTTATTGACAATATTCTGAATTGTGAGAATTAAGTCTCGTTTTGAAATAACTCTTAAAATATTATTGAGCTTCTCCTAATAACGAAGAATATATTAGAAACAATGCGTTTTCCATTTTTCGCCGATTTTCATAACTAACTTACAAGTATAACTATTAAGAGCAAGAAAATGAAAATATTTTTTGAGGTAATATTTTTCTTTTTATAATATTTTCTGAATTTGAAAAATGTATGCACAAAAAACAACAAGTACAGCATAGATAAAGAGAAAATACTTGAAAACAGTAAAATTAAAACGAAAAAATATTAACTCACATTCTGGGGCAGAATGTACTGAATTATTATGGCTAATAGCCTTCCCCAAGCTGCTCCAGTCAACAAATTGGGTATAAACAGTCCACTGGACACTGCCAGGCCGAAAGTCCAGGAGGAAAGCAGAAAATAACAGATCACAAAAACTAATAAAGACCAAGGCTTGTAAGATCCCATGGGGTCGTGGATAAACGATCTCACTGAAGCCTCAGGCGTTTGAAACCATATCGCTGCTAGTGTATTGTACTCCCCATCAGCACAGAAAAGCTGCAATATATAAATTTATTAGCACATATGTTTCGTCTTATTTTTTATGTTTCAACTACTATGAATAACATCATTTATATCAACATCTCTAGTACTGGTGAATATAAACATCTGAACATAAATCTGAGCATCTTATAACAAAAAGTTTTCAATATCAAATTATTTTAAAAGTATATTTCTAAGTATAAATAATTTCTTATATTAAAAATATATTTAAGCCAGCAGGGATCTTGAGTTTGTCTGCAGATGTTAAAGGACAATCAGCTTTGATGAAATTTCACACTCATCCTGATTAATGATTAAGTTTTGGTAGTTTAATCATTAATCGAGACGCGTGTAAAACAAGCTCCAGCCTTCACTATGTTATACTTCAAACGAAAAAGGCCAAATTTATATAATCTTAATTTATATTCTAAATTATTAGATTTCTAACCCATGTAACACTTTTGAATTAATTTAATAGCAGTATTTTACATAAAAAGGATTTTTCAATGTAAAAATGTTTTGATTTTGTTTGACTTCTTGCATATTGTTTAGCGGATGGTGATAATGGTTGACAAACAGCTTCGATGAAATTTCACACTCGTCTTCATTAGTGATTAAATGGTAGTTTAATCATTAACGAAGACGTGAGTAAAACATAGCCTTCGCTATAGGACCCATATTAGTATATTTATGAAAATATATATTTTTATCGGTTTAAGATAAATATTGAGTTAATCAACAAGTGGTAACAGTGGATGACAATCGGCGTCGATGAAATTTCACACTCATCCTCCTCAATGATTAAATTTCGGTAGTTTAATCATTAAGCAAGATGCGGGCAAAATGTGCTTGCTGTAAACCAAATTATTATATAATTACCTAATTTACCTAATTATTTTGTTTTATTTCATTTATATATTTATTCGAAATAATTAAGTATTTAATAAATTCATTCTTCCAGTATTTGCATAATATAAAATATTTTTTATTAGTAGGAGGTGCGTTAACTGGTGGAGAAGCTGGGCGACGATCAGTTTTGATGAATTTTCACACTCATCCTAGTTAATGATTTAACTTTGGTAGTTTTATCATTAACCGAGATGCGAGTAAAATATTAACTCGTTATATTTAATTTTCATTTATATTTGAAATAACCAAGATTTCAAAAACAGTCAACACATTAAATTTTGAACATTATATAAAAATCGTATTTTACAAAGTGGTTATAGAACTAAATATAAAACAATAAATTTTGTTAGTTTTTCTTGGATATTGAGTGACAATGGATGACCATCAGCTTCGATGTAATATCACACTCTTCCTCATTAATGATTAATTTTAGGTAGTTTAATCATTAACGAGGGCGTGTGTAAAATAGGCTTCCTACAAAACATATTATTGTTCTTCTCTAAACTCAAATAAAATTTACATATTTATACTCAACACAAAAAGTCAAATATGCAACAGGTTAATTCAACGAAGGAATTTGTATTAAAAAATCTTGTATAATATGCTGATACGTTTTACACTCTTCCAGTTTAATCATTATACTTATCGGTAGTTTAATGATTAAAAATAGAAGCGAGTAAATCATTGATGACCTATCTTCTAAGCTGAAAAAATAATGTTTTAAGGGTTCGTTTCACATTTGAAATACATGTATGAATAAACAAATGCACAACGAATTAAATTCATTTTGTTATTGTGTACCTATATATCTCTTTACTATAACAAAAAATTAAAATGAATGACTTTGCATGTGACAATTATAAATGAACAATAATAATATGGACTCAATTAGCATAATCTATGTATATATACTAATATAATAAAGCTGAAAAGTTTGTTTGTTTGTTTAAACGCTAAGATATCTGAAACTATTGATCAAATATAACATCAATTTTGATTTTTTAAACAAAAATCTATAAAAAATTTCAAGCATGTAATTTGACGAATACTTTTCGAAAAAGAAAATGTTAAATTAAAATAATTTAATGCTCTGTTTATGGCCGCAAGGCACCCTTGCCGTTGATAACATCCTTTCAAGCAGACAAATAGCGCTTGCCTTTTCTCAGAATTATGAAAAATGATTGAATGTATATATTTATTTTTAATTATAAATCTGTTGAGAAATGCAGCATAATAAAAGAATTGTACGTGGTATGCGGGCGACGCCGCGAGTGAGCCGCTAGCACGTAGATAAAAAGGTAAAATGAAGGAATAAATATTCACTTACTTATACATAAGTAAAAACACAAACTTTACAACTTAAAACATAATTATAGTCTATATTATTTATATATTATTTGGTATAAGCTAAACGTGTTTAATATAAATGATGTATTTTCCCTAACATAAAGTCATAATTTAAAACAATATTATTTTAGTAAGAATGTAATAAGAAAATAATTTTAGTTTTAATACTCCTTTAAGCGATGACTGGTCGTACAGTATTACAGTGTCCTCATGACCGATTTCACTGAATCGAAATCCGTCATGAGGATATTATAGTACCATACGTGCATACACTGACACTAAGTTTTTTGTCTCTGGAAAATTTGCATGATTTTTAATGATAAAACGTATATTTGAAATCAATATATGAAGCATATTGTGATAAGTAAGCTAAAGGAAAGTTAATGTGAAAAATTATTTAGAAATAATAAGAAAAGGATTCCTTGACACAACGTTCTATACATTTTATAAGCATAGTTTAATGTTATAAAAATAGATATAAAATATTTTTAATTCTATATAATAATAATATTTTAATTTTTCATATAACACTTCAGTGTTTGAAATGAAAAAAACAAATAAATAAATCAGCTTCACGCTGTATCCCGCACACCGCAGGGTAGGCAGAGG
>DWAE01000189.1:0-19760 GCA_018237945.1 Heliconius sapho
AACTCCTCTGGGGTTGCACGGGGTCGTGGGCGGCGGTAATCACTTACCATCAGGTAACCCGCACGCTCGTTTGCCGTGTCTTTTCCATAAAAAAAAAATGTAGAGTGCCCTTTCGCCATGACTGATCTATCATCATTTATATATTCTATAATTTCGTTTAAAATCTATAATTAGGTTAACGCAGTATTAAGCATATAGCAAAGTTGGCAGAGGGAAGTGTTAGGACACTCCGTTCCCCCCTTTTCGAACTATTTTCGGGACAATGTTTGTGAGGAAACTCGACACCGCGATTTGTATGTAATATATAACATAATCCAATTTTCATCTATTTTTAATTTACTATTACTATTTCGATATTTGGAAACCGATAATATAATAATAAGTTTTGATTTACTAATACTCTCAAACAATTGAATAATAAACGTCCATTCAAATCTAATCAATGTCAATCAATTTAACGTCAATCAGCGTTGAGTTCCGTTTTACTAATTAAAAAAACTACGATCCATTCAATAAAACCGTTTGTTTCCTAACAATCGGTATAGAAAGTGTTCCTTCTGCGAATTTTTTGCGGTTCCTTGCGTAAAATATCACGTTGCCTACTTCGGGTGTCGGGTTCTCTTCAAAAGAAGTTTTAATGTGACTAGAATTTACGTGATTTGATAGATTTCTAAGATAAATTATTATAATTTTCTGCTTAACCAAGAAAATTTTGGTAAAATTATATTTATTGTTACTTTATTTGTTAATTTTACTTATTTAATTATTAAAAGAAATATGAGACGTTTTGCTACATCTTTCTTTCTACTTTTTTTTCTGATGAAGATGAAAAGTATAATCTTAATACAAAAGCTGATAAAGTAGTATTACTATAGTTTTACTCTGTGTCCCGGGGTTGCCGGGACGCCATGTCTTGAGAATTGGGCGATGCTTGGGGAGAGGAAACTTAGAAATAACTCAACGACACCTTTTATACCAACAACTATAAATTACTAAATAAATAAATCAAATAGTAATTACAAATTATAACCTCCTTTTTAAATAAATCATAGTCCCGCCATCGCCAACCACATGCTCACCCTACATCTATCGATGGCTTACAGAATATCGAGTGTCATGTTTCCTACAATCGATGGCAATTGACGTCGTCGTGATGGCATAATGGGCGTCTTTGTTGTACTGAACACGAGACGACTTTTTTTCTTAATCGAATTATGGGATTAACTATCGAGTTAATTGTGCTTCTCGATACCTACCAGTGAGTTAATATTACTTTGAATCTAACTTAAGTTTGGGGTTTTTGGTAATTCTGCTGTATTGTTGTTAATTTCTTTCATTTGCTTGGTATTGAGTACCTACTTTTTGTCTATATTCAGGTATCTATATATTCTGTCTTAAATATTTGTATTAAGTCCAACTGACATAGAGATCTTTGGCAATAAACAAAGGTATCCTATATTTTAATTTAAGCTTAAGGAAGCGAAGAAGCCCTTGATTATATCCTAATAATTTTATTTATTTCAATAAATTTAAATATCCTAAATATTATTAGCTAACTATTAAAAATGTGTAATTTTCTACTTGATTAAGAAAATTTTCCTTCCTCACAGCCTTGAACTTCAAGACTTGTTTAAGAACTTTACATATCGTAGAATAATTAAACAATAATATATAAATAACTGTTGATATTATTGTTATTATAATTGATTATTGTTGATTTTAAGTAGTAGGACGATGAATTCCACTCAATCAAGGACTTGATTATAGAAGTAGTTCATAGTTTGTTATTCTGAGAACGGTTAATTATAACTGGCAGTGCTAACTAAATGTTATGATAGTAATAAGGGCAGAGCAATAGTATGTCACGTTCAGGCTAAATGATCGTTTAGTTCTACTATTTTAATTTATGATTATTATTTGTTGAGCAAACAAATGACAGCGAGTCTATTTTTAGAAAACACATGTATTTCAACTTGCAAAATCATTTAAAATGTTATAAAATTATTTTGTAACAAGGTGATCAAAATGATCGAGTCAATTATTTAATAGTTTTTACCAATCTTATCAAAGTAGTATTAATTCAGGTATTTTTGTTTCAAAGATTCTACAACTAAAGATATATTGTAATGAAATAGTTATGGAATTATCTACATATTAGAACATATTAGATGACATTTCGTTTTAAAATTATAATTTTGAGTTGAATTCGTATCTCCTAAATGATGAATGCAATAAAAATTGTTTTGAAGACACATTATGGAACAAAGTATATTTTTCGATAGAGAAAGTGACTGTAATGTTAGTATAATACCTCAAAAGAGGTGTACGACGTAGATGTTTGTGTTATAATATATTGTAAGCTGTGAATTATCAAAAATTGTCCGTAGACTTTATCAACAGCTTTTCTCCTCAAAACAACCATATAAAGTGTGGTAGCTTCCTTTAAGATAGATATTGCTGACTTTTTATATTAATTTGAAATGGTTAAACTTAAAATCTATAACTGACCTGTATCCTGTCTTCAGGCAGATCAGTTTTGAGTGAGAGCATCTCCCGCGCGTACACATCTGGATAGTGTGCATCCTTGAACGCCTTCTCCAGTTCATCCAATTGGTAAGAGGTGAAGATGGTCCTGCTGCAGAAACCGAACACAGATGGGTAGACTTGGTTATCTTGGCTGTTGTTGTTATTATCTTCACGCATCTCCCGTATAAAACTTTAATGGTTGATAGAACCTAGTGTTAGATTTCGCTTTCTGTCTAGTTTCCATTACTAGTTCAGTTTTGCAACGCGGTGCTCGTCAGAATACGGAAAGAAAAAATAAAATAAGTGATCATATAGGTTTGAGTGGTCTTCGAATCTACAATGATGCGTAGGTACGATTAGTTACTACAAACCAAGTAAGGGGCCAGTCGTGGCGCAATGGCACATGCCTGCAAATGTGACAGGTTATGGTCTCGATTTCCACTCGAGGAAATGAAATATTTATGATTTTCATATCTTTGCTTTGCTCTGGTGTATAAGCAAAGCATGGCTTTGAGTTCCCCCACTCGATTTAACAGCGGAACGGAAGAGATTTAATCCAGGCCCAGTCCCCAGTTTCCCTCTGCCTACCCTGCTAAATTTGGTATACAGCGTGAAGCTAACTATACGTTCTATTTCAATATAAGTGGATATCGGTTCCTCAAATTTAAAGAGAAAAAATATATACTCGTATATATGTATTTCTGAAGCCAAAAAAAAATATTTCTGAATTATACGACCTGTATATTTATGAGTACCTGTAGTTATGAAATATTTGTTGTTTTTAGAATAATCCTATGCTTTAGTGGTATCTTTTTAGCTTCAAACCGTATCTCTCTTATGGCAAGCTAGGCAGACGGAAGAATGCTAAGACACCCACTTCCCGTTCAATTTTAGAAGCATTGCAAGGCTTAACATTTTTGATATATATTACGAAAATGTCATGACAAGCAGATCAATGGTAATATTTTTAGTATCGAGCAATGGAAATTAAGTAATGCTATTTACCTATGTCTGCGTTTTTTCTTCTTTTTCTTTCCATTGTATCCGGTCAGACCATCTACAGTGAAATCTTTCGCTGCTTCCAGTGAAGATACACCTGTGAACAAATACAATACATACATAATATTTGTTAAGAAACGATAATTATTACATACTGGATATATTGAAATTAATGACTTAAAAAAAAACCAAAAAAAATTAATCATTAAATAAAAATAATAATACATTTATGTAGGTAGCCGTATGTCAATAGTTTTTAGTCAGTTTAGCTTCACGCTGTATCCCGCATGTAGCGGAACTCAAGTCAGTCAAAAAAATCAGTGTTGAGACACTTTGTTCCTCACTGATCCCCTCTCTAAAATTTTAGAGATATTACATGTCAAGAAGCGCGTTGCCTTGTTAACACAGAGCAAAGAAATTGCACCTACAACCGTTGCGTCACTGAGAGTTAATCCTAATATTTAATATGCTCATTCTTAGTAAAACTGTATCAATTTAAAAAAATGAAATATTTTTATATATTGTTACCACACTCGTATTAAGCACAAGCACACCCAAGCTGTTGTGTCGTGTTAATTGCGTACAAACAGCCCGTCCCGACCGTAATCCATAGCAGTTTACCGAAGTATGGGGATTGTCACATAATTACCGAATGTGATTGCCAAATGAATTAGTAAACAGCCGGGCGACGGGTTAGCAGATCAGCCCCGGGGTAGGGCTGGGCTCCCCCGGGACAACAAGTAATTGAATTTGGTGTCGTATGAATGAATTATTAAATTTAGAGCGGTTGCCTTATGGACTCTACCTAACGTAATAACGTCCACATGCTAACTTTCACATCCATTACAGTGTTTCAGACGTTTGACGAACTCTACAGATGTAGAGCAAGCGATGTACCAACGTGTTCGTGTTTTATTTGCGTTGACGAATGCGTAACTAATTGTTAATGGAATTGTTTTGGAAGGGGTGCACGGATAGTGGAGGATAGTCGCGGGTCAAGCCACGTGGTGTTGTATTGCTTGTAACGCATTATCTCGTTCATTGAGGGAGATTAACGGATAATGTTGAAAGTGTTGATGTTGTTATGTTTTAAATGATACTCAAAATTGTATTTTTGAGATAATTATGCGTGTTTTAAATGAGAATTAGATAATAGTTTATATACTAATTCAGACTATAGAAGTTACTTGGGTATTATAATCTTTTTTTATTATTATAACTAAATAAAAAAAAATATTGTGATTAGATGTGTTTTAAGAATAAATAAAAAATATGTTGCATTTCATTTTATTAATTCCACGAAACATGATAACAACTAAGCGAAATTACTTAAAACATGTACTATTTTAAATTAAATTTAGTTTTCATCAATCACATCAATCATCTAAAAAGCTCTTCAATTAGTTTAATATCATAATATACAGTCCATACTGAAATACATAAGAAAATAGAGCCCACAAAAGAACTATAATACAGTACTAATAAAGAGGCTACAAGCGCTATCGTGTAATTGATTAGCCCGCCCGCGTGGGCGGCGGCGGGGACCAATCAACATTCCCCGCCAATCGATCGCCCGCCCTACCTTGACCACCTCACACCTTGCACCCTACACACTACACACCGCGCGTCACTTAATATATTCTACGGATATTACTAAGAACTCCACTGACATAAGAACGTATAGTGTTTTTCTGCATTTTTCTTTATGAATATAATTAATATTTAGTATTGTATGATTATAACTCAAATACAGTAAAATTTAATAACTATTTTTGTTATTCTAGATCAATACGTACATATGTGTGTGAATTTACTAAAAAAATCCATTGTTAGACTTCAGTGATATGATATGACTAGCATTTATTGTATTAAATAACCCAAAGAGATATTTCACAGATATATTATTTTAAAAATATCTACGAATCAATCACCACCTAATTTTTAAGGCTTTGCGTTTTAAGTGGCGGAACTCAACGTCGCGCTTTGCCTTGTTACCAGATCGAGGAATATATTTAATATTCAATTTCCCTTAAGTGGGCCCGATGGCTCACAACCGTCGCGCCCAGTGCTAGATGCCTGTTGCCCTACGCCATGATGGTCTCAATTTATAATTAGGAACAACCGAACTTATTATACAATCGGCTTGTATCGTATCTACACGTTCGGGTTCGCACAAGCCTTGATCAATTACAATAGCCGATATCATTTTTAACTCATACAATAAAAACTAAATGTATTTTTACTGCTTTGCTAATATTTATATTATTATTTCACATTCTTAAATTTAACCAGTATATTTTTTTGTACAACGATACAAAACATAAAAATAAAACAGTAATGTTTAATTAAACGAATAACTCAATTATGATTTACAACTGAAATCAAGTTAAATATTTATTAGATAAATTTCTAAGTGAATGGCAATTTCTTACGCCTGTAACAATGTAATTTACTCCAGCCTCCTCTGGGACTACGGCCGAGGAAGGGGAAAAGAAATGACTCTATCATTTGAAACCAAGCTTATAAAGAATAAAGTTTTAATTATATTAAGTCGAGCATTATATTCAAATAAAAATATCAATTTTTTACTGAAAGTGAAAAAGAGTAAAGCGTTATTGTTTATTATGTGCATATATAAAAGTGCATTAACTCAAGATAAGTAAATAATTGCAATGATCATTTTGCAATATTCCCTTAAGTACGCGACACACAAATTTAAATTGACTTAAATAGAAAATATGAATTATGAGTAAATGTAGCGTGCGTTAAAAGCCTCCATTAAGATTCTGCTCTACAACCGTTACTGATAAACACTAATTTCAATTTAGCTAAATCGAGCTTTATATTTTTAATGACAGACAACTGCGCTGGCTTTAGATGATGGAAGTGTATTATCCAAATGGGCATTTTGGCTAAGTTCCTTGCGGAGTTTTAGTAGAGCAGTGAAGAGGCAAAGTTAATGCATTACATTAAGTATTTGAATAGTATACATATTATGACCATGTAGCATTTAAAAATGATTGTGAAACTGTTTAAAATATAACAGGCAGACCATTACGTAAAGCGTAGAATGAAAACCGATGGGTAATGTATGCGTCGCCACGAATTCGTTATACAAAACGATTAATACTCTACGCCATGAAGGTAGAGTTGAAATTCGTGTGTAGAAATATAATTTAAATACGAGGACCCTCCCTGGAGCTCACAAAATATGACTCTCGGCGAAGGAAAGCTACTCGTGATGGAGAGTACACTGCCACTTTACCGACATTGTTACAGCACATAATAACAAACATGCGAACCCAACGACTAACGAGAGACTTTTCACGCATTGTATGCCTAATTCTGAGACCTTCCATGATTTGCAAAAGGGTACCTAAGGATCACTTCGATTTTTACAGTCTTGAATGTCAAGTTAGAGATCCAATCGACAGTAGCGGTTGACAGGCCATTGTGTGAACTGAAAAACACTGGGTGTGGGTGTAATAAGTAGTAACCAAATGATCACATTATAGTAAATTAAAACTTTTACATTTAATAATTCATTCTGTTAACACAGATAGATAATGTAGAGTATAATTGTATCTACATATAGATGTATGAACATGTTTTTTACAGTGAGTAAGTATTTTATGTCTAATGGTTTCAAAAAATATAAAAATAATGATAAATATGTACTATTACCAAAATAATCATAAATATCCTTTAGTATAAAAAATTGAAGAACTCCACAAAATTGACCTGTGCGATATCCTTTCAACAATATAAAGCAACAAATTGGTACACAAAGCAATATGTCGTGTGTGAAATGAAATATATATATTGGATAGAGGTAGCTAGGCTTCGTTTATCTCATATTGGGCCAATTTTGCCAAGCTTGGCTGTCGTATGCCAGTGCTTATTGGCAATTTTCACGAGATCAGCACGAGATTGCATTTATACGCCCTAACGCGGAACGCGGCCTCCTTAGCTGAATCACTCACTTTGAATCGAGCTATGTATAACAACTTCAAGATTTTCCTTCAAATTTTCAAAATATGTTTCTATTCGTAAAATATTTTACAAATACTAAACTATAACAACATAAATACAACTATAACATATTGTATGGGTATAAAATGAAGAATGTACTTTTATAGTAGTCTTCTTTCTCATAATTCCCTTGCATGATTTTAATATTAATTTGAATATATTAAATCTTTTTTGTTGACTATTAAGTAATTGTAAGTAAAAAGCATTTTTTTTATTTATAATTAAAGTCACATAATTTAATATTAAAATGCATATTTTTTTTATGTTATAAAACCTATATTAAAGCATAATTTATAAAAAATACCTATAATAATTTTCTTTCTTGATTTCCTTACTCTACGTAGAGCATAAACATGTTAAACGTCAACAACCTAATATATTATTAGATGCAAATCTCCCACGTATCTGAACTCCGGCAAACGGCGCAAATCAAATATCCGCTCGCGCGACGATGAAATTGGCTTGTTGCGGATTTGGTGAGCGTGTGAGACGTCTCTAATTGCGCCCCGCGGCTCTACTCCAGATTGATTCTAAAACTCTGTTTACTTGTCGCTGCACACGGTGATGGATTAACGAATTAATGTTTATAAACACTTTCTTCTCTGTTTTTTTTAGCTTCACGCTATATTCCGTATATAGCAGGGTAGTCAGAGGGAACCTAGGAACCTAGTGTTAAGACTTAAGACTCTTTCCGTTAAGCTCCCATTAATACATTTCCGTAGAGAGAAGTTTATTTTTTTATAGAGTCATATTTAAGTTGTAAAATAAACATTAAAAATAATAATTAATGTTGAGTATGAAGTATACCAGCTACTAAATAATGGAAATATACTATAAATGACATGAGTATGTTATTTTAACCAGTTTATTCATAATTAGTTAAAACCTTCAATGTCATTCATAAGCTATTGCTAAAATAAACAAATATGTTTTAATTACCTGAATAAAATTGTCGAACAGCTACGATTACATGAAACAAAACAAAATATAATTAAAACATAAATTATAAAAATATTTATATAAACAATAATAGTCTACATAGTTTATTTATTAAATGCAATAAGAAATAGTATAGTCTTGATCGAATTCTTCATAATTTACTAATATTATACAGCTGAAGAATTCGCTTGGTTAAACGTGATAATCTCAGGAACTGGTTCTATTTGAATAATTATTTTTTTGTTATATTCATTTATCAAGGAAAGCTATAGGTATAGACTCGTACCTATTACATCTCGTTACGATTACTCGAACGAAGCCGCCGGTATAGGCAAGGATAATAAAATAGCGTATAATATACTAGCCTATATTTTTTGTGATCACAAATCTGTCAAAAAATGAAAGATAAAAATAACAAAAAGTGTATTTTGTAGCGCAACAGTCAAAATACTCCATCTGTTATTGTCGGTCCTACTTTAGTGAATACTACAGCTGCTCGTGTGTCAGTGAGAGTATGTTTCCATTTGAACTTAGCTAAACGTTATTGTAATATATCGAAATACATTTTAAAGGATTCAATTTATTTTAGATAATTGTTTTGTAGCGATTCTCGTTTACAGTTTCGTTTCTTTATTCTATTTGATTATGCTTAATAGAGGAAACTTACTGTTAAGTAAGACAGAGGAACATTGCTGCTTATTACCAGAGTAAAAAATAGGAAAAAAAATATTTTTTTTGACAGGGAATCGAATCAACAACCATCGTATTTACAAAGCACGCTTCGCTTTCTTTTAATTTCTAAAGTGTGAAGTATTATCTCCCCACTCAACAAGAAATTCTAAGCTAAACAAAATATCCCAAAACATCTGTTCCCATTTATAATATTAGTTGAATTATTTGAGTATAAATAGTAATGTTTATCTCAAATAATTCTAAGCAAGGACCGTATTAAGATCATTGAAACGGCGCACAATAAAACAAAGATAGAAGAAGGTAGAGTCGTATCGCGTTTCGTTCACACGGCGCGCGTCGCTGCGCTGGTGTGAGGAAAATAGAATAAGAATTGCGCATTGTCTTTTATATTATGATCTGTTCAACAGTGTTCAACCCCAAAAGGTTTATGAGGTTTGTGGGTTGTTTTTTTAGTTTAAATTTAACTATTTGTTGAAAAAGAGGACGACATCTGTAGATTTGTGAAGTTAAATTTTTAAAACAAAAAACAATTTTTTCGGTCATATTAGATATCAGTAATTGTGATAGGATTAAGAAAAAATAAAAAAGGCATAATATTTGGTAAAGTGAATTTTATAGTAGCAAGCAACTAAGTGTAATAAATGCTCGGTGTAGTGATAGTTAGAAAACAATTTTCTTTAACTATAAATAACAAATTATATCACAGATAGCCAACCTACAGAAATGACTAGCAGAAAAAGAATCAAAAATATTTGAATAATATTATTAATTCCATAAAACTCAATTAACTTTTTTGCACAAGTAATTCATTAGATTTTTTCATTGTTCAGTGTTTTATTATTATTAATAGCTTTATTTGTTTCATTTGTTTATATAAAACAATATATCTCAATTAGTGCGTTTCAGTTGCGCTTGCGCAACTTGTTTTAATTTCTTATGTTAATGATACCTATTGTCACACAATCATTAGTCTTTACTAAATAAAATTAATTATACTTTTTTTATATTAAATTATTTGTTGAATTATGTTCCATTATACTTTGTCAACATAATTAAAAGATACGTAGAATTTCTTACGTAATAAGTACGAAGTATTCATTAGTAATCATTAATTTAGAGGCTATGGTAGGGCAGTTTGCCAACGTCTGAATCTAATCGGTCCAAGGTTCGATTCCCAATTTAAGAAATCTTAATTCTTTACATTTCCTCACTCTATCAAGATAAAGTACGAAGTTGAGGACCTCGATGGTTCTCAACTCTGTACCAAAATATGTCTGGTATTTAAGTGGAACATGATTAACAGCGTAATAAGTTCTTTGATTTTCACGATTATTACACATTTTAAATGAAACTATTTTAACCGGATTAATCGCGTATATTTTGTATTTTTATACATTTTTGAAAACCCGACGTTTCGAACACTTTGCAGTAGTCTGTGGTCACGGGTAGACTAGCCGGCTAAAATAGTTTCATTTAAAATGATTAACAGTGTCTTGTCACTAGCTTGCTACTATTGTCTTCCTAGATGACGGAAAAAGAGTGAAGTAATAGTAAAATTAACTTTATTGAATAATTATAAAGCCAAAAATGATACAACTTTTAATATGCATATGGTTATTTTTAGATAGTGATACATAAATTTTCTTGCCATTTTGTTATCATTTTAGAGACATCGTGTTTTGGTGACATAAAATAAAACCTATTACGAAATTACAAGTGCTAATAGTGGCCGAATTATTAATTTCCATTAAACGCTTTGAGATTAAATAAAACAAGACTTGGGGCTTTAAAGCAAAATGTCTCCGTCTGTTTTCTTTTAGTTTCACGCTGTATTTCGCATATATCAGGGTGAAAGAAAAAAATGCGAATCGAACCAATGACCTTATTGCCGAAGATTGATCTTCCTATCACAATACAACATCGATGTAATTAAAAAAATACCTATAATATATTTTAAACTTTTAATAGCATATCGTTGAAAATCTAAACAATTACATGATTTGTGGATATTTTAGGAGATTACAATAATACGTACTTATCCATCGAGCGAGGGTAAGTACGGGAGGGCGGCTGGTGACTCGTTATAGGGAGGTTTTTTGAAAATGATATTGTTGTACGCCGTAATGATGTAAAAACTTGTTCTATCACGCTCTCTCTGACTTAGTTTTAATGATATTTCGGTGTTAGATTGTTCGTGTAATGAATTGTTATTGGGTTACTGTTTGATGGTTGCGGTGGTATGGTGGTAATTGATTATTTGTTTGTTTTGTGAGTTGATTTTTATATTTGATCTTATTTCAAATGTCTTTGAAATAAGATAGTGTTTTATCATCGAAATATTTCATTTACCGTAGTCGTTATGGGCTATCGTTGAAAGAAATATTTTTGTTTGATATAAATATCAGTATTAGTTACGTTAGTCTGATTGGACAAAATGTGGGTATACAAATATATATTTCTACCTAAAAACATGTTTTTGCCTTGTATATAGTCAATTGATCGAGAAAGTCTTTATTACACTAAGATAATCTGGTCGTCGTAACTCACTGCATTTACAATGTTTCATATATCATACACAACTTTTACTCGTTTCCAGTTGACCATGCGGGCAAAGCTAACGTAAACGTTTTGTAAAACGTATTGAAGCAGTACTACAAAAATCTCTCTTTCTATTGCTAAAATGCAACAGGTTGATATATACCATAGTCAATCATAGTCTCGATCAATTCAAAAAGAGAAGTAGATAAAACAAAAAAACTAAATACAAAACCTATTTTCTATTACAATCCACCAGAAAAATGAGCCAAGCAATGCAAGTTAACGTCAAAAAATCACCCAATTAAGTAAGTTTAAAGCCGACTGTGCACTTGTAGGTACCTACTACGTAGATTTTGGCACCTATTACTAATTGACGGCCCTCAGTCCCCCACGAGCTCCCCTACAGCCTATAGGTGATACAATTAACGCGGCCGATGGAGCATTTGAGTTACATAAGATTTTAGACAATGTGTAGAGAAATTAGTTTTTTTTTTTTGTGATTTGCACTTATAGTCTATAGAAATGTGTAACTAATATGGATTTTTATAGCTTCACGCTGTATCCCGTATATAGCAGGGCAGAGGTAGCAGACGGTTGAGACGCTGAAGTCAACGCCGCGTTTTGTCGTGTGATCAGAGTGAGGAAATGACAATTCATTACTTCCACTGGGAATATAATCCACAACTGTTCTGGTCATAGTCAGACGTTTCGCCATGACAGCCTGAATATAGAAAAAAATAAAGTATTTTTTTAAGTGTGATATTCAACATATTTTAGATCCGAAATTTGTTTGTTGATAAATAGGATTCCGCTATGAAATGAGAACATATTTTTAATTAACAAATGGGACCTTAGTAAAAAGTTAAAATGTCTCAGTCATGAAATATATCAGTTTTTTAATTTTCTGACAATTTTAGAAGCCTTGTTTGCTGGCTGACGCTACCTTAAACCTACCTGTAATTAGGCAGAACATAACAAGCCCAAGGAAGCTCAAAAATTGTAAATCAAAATTTTAAAAGTGTGGAACCCACAAACACCAAATTAATTTAGATATTCCTAGCTGTGCCCCTGTTCCCGTGAGAACAGATAAATGACAATAATGTAAAAAGCTCACATTTAAATAAATCCTTCACAAATCGTAAACATAACAATTCCATATTACGATCATAATAACTTAGGGAAGGAGACTGACACTTTCCTGTTAGGTACATACTCCTACGTTAAAGGTAATATTTTCGTACCCACTTTAATACAAACTGACAATCGACTTAGCGTGGAGTATTCAAAAAACGGAACGTAACTTGGTATTGTTGGCACGCAGCGAAGTAGAAAAATATAATGGGTATATAATAACATTATAGCTTTCTTTCAAAAGAGGGAGGGAGGTGGGTGGAACCCTACCTACGAAGTAAGTCTTACTTGTGGGTCAGCATAGGAGAATCTGGATTTCTCTTTTTTTGCTCATTTCAGTGATTTTTAATGCCAGTAATATATAGAACAAATATGATAAATATTAATTTGATATTGAAGTAAAAAAATAATAACAAATATTTTAATTTTTGCATTTGTATTTGTTTAGTAAAGAAAACAACATGTAAAACAAATATGGAAATTGATGGTAATATATAAATAAATTAAATAAGCATTACTATAAACCATTAAGAATAATGAAATAACTCAAAAGAAAAATCTTAAAAATGATTCCAAGACCTTAAATTCGAAGACAAAGGAAAGACGACGTCAAAACAATCACACCTCCTTTAATAGGTACGGACCCAGTAAGTGTGATAATGTGACGTTGATAATGAGCCGGCACTTAGGTGGGACACGACCTATTATCGATGGTAATGGCGTCTCTCCTCGGAGAAAACCTCGAACAATCTATTTGCTTTCTCCACAATCTCTAATATGAGGGAATACGGTATATAATTCCATAGTTAAGGATGTAGAGTCGTAGCTTCATCGGCACTTAATTCATTACTCGATCAGTGGCCTGGAGTGGGGATTGGGAGGGAGGGGGTTCAATCGTAAAATATTATTGTAGGTTCGTTGTGGAGGCTCACAATTTATTTGGGTCTGATTTAAATTATATTATTTTATATTGTTGTTGTCAAATGTTTTGAGGGCGACGCTTACGAATATCTACAATATTTTTGTATTTATTGTATTTTGTATTTATTATATGATTGATTTGTAGCTATTCCGCTTAGGTGAAGAGTGGGGAATTGAGTGTTCTAACACTAACGGTTTTATTCCTGCTATTCGGATAAAAGCGTAAAGTTGCTTTGAATATCATCTGTACTTAAAATGTTTTCCAGCATTTGGGATTAAAATCATAATTTAATGTAAGAATTTATTGATCAAGAGAAACTACAAATCATTAAATCAGAATATTGTTCAAATTCTAATGACCTACTGAAAAATCCTATTCTCTTGCAAAATATGGAACGTATTGCTGATTTCACATCACGTTATAGGCAAAAATCTATCCAAAGACGCAAACTATTCAATTATAGTCTCTATTCACAACAAAGTAGAGTTGAAAATAATGTAAAAACACAGTAGACAAGCACAGTCACTAATTGAATTCTGTAACAGAAGCTGGCGAGTGGTCGAGCGATGTTTGCACACCACTTCTATGTAATTAGTCATTTGATTATAGTCTACTGTTACATCTACTATTTGTCACGAGTTTCTGTGGAGAACATTTAATTGTTTTTATGTCTATTTAATATAAGAATCGTTTTCGAAGAAAAATAATTCTTTGAAAAAGATTCTTATAATCACTATATTCATAAATTATTTTAAAACAATCTTTACGTTACTAATATATTTAGTTTTAACTTTATTCTTTGGTAGCTTCTAAATACTAGAGCTATTCTGACAAATCTTTGACCATTAAATGTTTTTTTTTGTAATTTAGTAATGTATTATATGAAAAAAAAAGAAAAAAAAATGCTAATAATTGAGTAAAAAATATAGATCCAGGCAAGTTAATGAGAAAATAAAATTTAAACTTCCTATGTATTTCGATTACTTTCACCCTTTATTGTAAAGATACAAATATGTAAAAGAGATTATTCATAAATTGCTTGTTATATATATGAGATATAGGAAACAATTAATTGGATTTTTTATTCATGTGCCTATGAAATATGATATGAAAGGAGTTAGTTAGACTAACAGTTAATATTTATGTCTCAATAGAATACATTATTTTAAAAAAATATAATTGATTCTGAAGAATTACAATACAGTATTTTCGTGAATATAAATGTATTCTTGGTAATCAAAACATCAAAATTAATAAAATGTTAAGAACTTCTTGACATCACATAAACTGTGTTAAAATGCATTATATACTTATATGCAGAATTAAGCATTTGAAAATATTAGTCGCTCTACGTGTCTCTGAGGTAGAGACAGCAGCTAGTATTAAACTCATAACAAACCTAACATATTAGATCTAGACGACAGGACTTACGTAGACTGTCTAATAAACAGCTAAGATGTTTGCACCAAACATTCGGAAAAAATGTCCATAAGCTATAGATAATAGTGTTATGGAATATATTTATTTTTTTATGATATTAGGTATAATAATAGATTAATAGAAAATTGCTTTTCAAAATTCCGTTCTAAAGAAGAAGACAAAAGATATCTGAAAGTTAATACACTACTGCTCCATGTTAAGAAAGTATATCAATAAAAATGTAACCAATTATAAATATTTAGTGAATGTTTCGTCTGAGAAAAAATTCTGTTCTCAATTCTTTAGCTCTAAGTTTATTGTTATATGACTCAACTCTATATAACTCTAACTTTGAATAGATAAACTCGTGTAATTGCAAAAGACAACATGGCACAAATTTTAAATTAGTATAGCTAGTTTGTGGAATTCAACAAATGTTTTAGGAAAAAATAGTTGATGAGTAAGATTTTGGTTTTAATCGACACTTAACTATTCCTTTGCTTCGATGACAGTCAAAGGCAGACGAGTGGCCCTCAGATTGTTATGCGAAATAAACTGCTTCATAACATCTGGGATTGTAATTGAATACGTTTGTCTGTGTTTGCCAGCGGGCCCTTGTTTACACAGTGTTTTGCTTATTACTAGCATTTTCAAGTATTGGTTCTTTCCTTTAGATATCGAGTGCTGTTCAGATTTGCGGCGCAAGTGAAATGTGGAGATGTAGCATTAGCTCTCGCACTAATTAGCATAGCCACTAAAGTATTTAAATTGACGACGATCATTTCAATAGTCGATGAAGGGGTAATAAGTAGTTCGGTGCGGGCACTTTCTATTCCAATATTGGCGGTTGGCTTCGTTTTTACCGTTTAGCAAGCATCTTTTTTGAATTAGAAATTTTTTAATTCGTCTCTAATTTAAATTTAATTTGAGTTGTTATTCTTGAACATATCGACGTACATATGTAGTCAATTGAAAGTTTGCCTTTCACTTTTATTGCGTTAACTAAAGTTATTTTTTCGCCTATTTTCTCATAAATCCTGATATTATTAAATAAATCAGCTACTCCAAACCAAAATTTTAGACAAAACAGATATTTAATAATACGTAGGTATGTATGTATAGCACATAACTCGAGCGTAATGAACAATATTCAACTTTCCAATTTGAACTCTACAATTTTTCAATATTAAACTGACCGAGTCAATCAAAACGTAACCAAAACAAATGGAATAAAACTTGATACTTCCAAGTGCTGGCGGCGAACGGTAACACATCGGTTGTTATTATAACTTGTCGCCACTTAGTGTAGCGGCGCTTGTGACATCCGAGACTGCTGCAGACAAACAACACCGAATACCTACCTTATTTCCCATACAAATAGAATATAAAGTCACGTAGCAATCACATCAACAGTCGTTACATATCGCAGTGACAGAAAAAAAACATTTCCTCACCAACCAATGCAAGTGAGTGTAAAATTTGTCTTACTAGTTAATAAATACATATAAGTGTTGTCGCTTTGGTTTGTTTAGAAAAAGTGACATATTTGTGTTAATTAAACTAAATTTAATACTATTATATTATTGGAGGAGCTCTTCTAAATAATTTACTTGTTATGTGTTAAAATACTGTTTTAATAATAATGCTAACTTTATATCGATATCATTTCATTTTGTGACGCCTTAAATTTCAACTTACATGTTAACAATGTATATTTTCTCAGGCATATCCATTTTTGAAATTATATTGAGTTCGAAATAATGTTGAAATTGATTTTCACCTGCCTTCAGTGAGTTGGTTGTACTTGTGACTTTTGACCTTTTTTGTCATTTATTATTACCTGTAGTCACAAAATTATAGTCAATATCCTCATTTTTTAAATAAATATACGTATGCGAAATGACATAAATAGTACATACCTTACTTTACTTTACTTACTTTTCAGTTCATAATTAGGTAAGCAAGCCATTTAATATTTTATATAGTATTGAAGCTGGACAAATTATTCATTTATTTACTTATTGCCTTAGAGATACCAATTGCGAAATTCGTATTTTGATTTAAAAAACACAAAAAAGAACAACGTCTTATTGTGAATGCGATGATTGTGGATTCGTTCTACGTCATGTCCCATAGAATACGGCGTTAAGTTCCGCCCCTGATTATGCAACGTTTAGAATTGGGGCGGGAGATGAGTAACGAAACGTCTACACTCTAGGTTCTTCTAATATCTGCTCTGATATGAAGAAGAATGTGTGAAATTGCTGCTTTTAAAGTACATTAGCTTGGAAAATATTTTAATGATATTATAGCTCTTCAGTATGTTATTTTGTTTCTAACATTAATAATACATAAATACGTAGTTAGCTATATAAGTAGCGATGTGTATGACGTCTATCGCGTTAGGTTAGGACATGAATATGCAGTGTGAAACGCTGCACATTGTAGATTGCTACTCTCTGCAGACGACTCGGCTAGTACTAGACCCCGTATGTAGGTGTATCATATAAATTTTACACGTTTCGAGTTCGAGCAGAGAGCTATTTACTATGGATGTAGTTTTGTAACGTGAATGTTGTTTATTTATTATAGTTACATTATTTCCCGTCAGTGGTTTCCAGCGGAAACGTTAGAACCATAATTGTGGAAATGGCGTTAATTCTCGATGATTTTTATTTATAAACCAAAAAGTTTAATTTTAGTTTATAAATAAAAACCATTGAAAATGAACAACCTACTTAAATTAATCATAGAATTACATTCTTTGACTTCTTCCATTTCTTCCTTACTAGAATTTAATTTCTACAGTCTTTCCAATAAATGTCTCGAAAATTAGGCTGTGCAAGAATAACGGAGTGTCTTAACACAGTGCAACAAAACAGAGTGTCATAACGGAGTGTCTCTGTAGAAGGAAGCCCTTCTATGTATGAAAAAACTTGAAGCTTGTTTCTTTATAATATGTTTATCATTAATATTATCTTTTTAAATACTTATGAATATTTCGTTCAATTAAATCTGAGTACTGGCTATAACTGTATTTACTGTGGACTCAATTATTTGGATTGAGGTATTTAATTATTCAAGAGATTCTAGATATTTTTACAACTACTGAAATTGTGTCAATGTAGTAAAATCTACATTTAAAATTAATGTTATTTTAACATCTTTACTATTTTAAAATATTTATATACATATGACTATTTTACAATGTTTTATATAGAGTTACTTTTTAAAGGTCTTTTTTGTAGATATTGGGTGCTTAAATATAACGTACTTTAAGTATTTAAAAAAATCTTAAAGTTACAAAAGGTACCGTGTTAAAGCGATACATCTGGTAGTATATAGAACGCCGACATTAAATGTAAATTTAATTAACTCATAGCAGTATATAGTCACGTCTTACCAAGTTACTCGAGCAGGTGTCTGTTGGCGTGATGTAGAAGGGAACGAAGCGAATGCTATGAATATGTAATAACTGATACGTATGTAAGCAGCAAGATCCTAGATTTGCTCTCATTAAATCAGTTCCTTAAAGTTAATTACAGTTGGAAAGGCCTTATTCTATGCAAAAGACTTTACTAAACCTAGGCTAGGTTGACAGTTGTCTTATTTTTCAGTCTGTTTTGAAATCGCATTTTTCTAAATGGATTTCATTTAAAAAGACGCGAATTACTCATCAGGTGTAAAGTACATAAGTTTACCTAACGAGTTTAGGGCCTGAATCCACTTTCCGGTCTTGACTCTAACCAAAAAGGTACATAGAGGTACTGTTAGAGTCATGTAAATATTGTATATAACAGAACAACCCTAGCCCCTAATTTTCAAATTAAATATGGCGGCTTCCTAAACAATAGCGCGCCAAAAGACCATCGTTCATTGTTTTAAAAAACAATAAAACGCGCGGCCATGATGGTGAAATGTCAAATCTACTCGTGAATTCCTCCCTGTGGCGTTCCAAATATGAAATTCCCGCGTAAAAATGGCGGCGAAGGTAATTTTTACAAATGGCTGCCGGGCCCCCGCCGGGCAGGTGGTTTGTTTTCTGTTGGTGGCTTTCAGAAGCGACTAGTTGACTAGGGTCGTGCTCGTGAGGCAAAACACACGCGATTCCATATGTGTTCAGTGTTGTGCCGCTATACATATGTGCATTACGGGATTCGGATTTTAACGCCGCGCTCGCCTCGCCGAAGCCCTGCATATTGGGCAAGCACCTTATACTCCTACAGCCTACAACCAAAAACAACATGGAGATACAAATAATTGAGTAATCCTAGCACCCACAACCGTATCACTCACTCGACCTCTCTAATTTGCATTTAACGGGATGTTTTCTAAAAGCTACCTAAGCAGGTCCTATCCGCAGCGTGACGTCCGCCGGCGGTTGGGAAACGAGCTCTAAGTATGGAATTCCAAAGATTACTTTCCGTTGGTGCTTAGATTGGCGTATGATTTATGGTATTGAGTGGTTTGAGCCTGCGCGGTGACGTTTGACGTTTGGTGGATTCATTACTGAGACAAAAGCGAGTGAGAGGGCAGCGGGGCGCGGGGGTGAAGCGGGCAG
>DWAE01000190.1:0-19753 GCA_018237945.1 Heliconius sapho
CGGGTTCGAGTCCCGCTACGTTCAAATTTTTATACGTTTTCTAATTAAGTAAAGCTCACGTATTTTAACGTTTAAAAAAAAGAGCAGGAAAAGAATAGAAAAACGTTATTTATTCTCTGGTCGTAGGAACATATAATCGATATGTAATAAATATGTTTAACTGTTTCTACGGTGAATTGCGAGAGTCTTTGCACGTGTTTTTAGATTAACTGATCAGTGGAGTAATACTACTAAATACTAAACTATTTTATAATGGTTTTAAATTGTCATTAAGCATAAAAATTTATATCAAATGCCTTACTAAAATTTCAATTTGTATATGTACAAGTCCGATTAGAAAACTAATTTTTTTATTTTATAAAAAATTGATTGCGCGTGTCACAATTTTAGTTGGAATTTAAACTTAACTGCAGTCAGTTACTAGCTACATAGTTACTAACTAAAGAAAATAAAGTGTTATCAAATGAGTGAATAATTATATTTCCAGGTTAAAAAACTTTGTGTTTTTTAATCTGGAAATTTTATTAAATTTTATTAAATTAGTTCTATTTACATTTTTAATATCGACTCACTTAGACATATAAAGCAGAGTTTTGTCATGATACAACCACAAATAATGGTTAGGAATGCTCATCTCATGGAAGGTGACTTTCTTCGCATTTTTGAAGAAGCAGTCTGGTCTCCAGATTTTGTTCAGCCAGTCCACGTCCAGGATCCGGTACTCCTCGTGCATGTTCTCTGGTAAACGGAGGCGAGGATCCCTCCATGATTGCGCTAGGAATATATCTGCTACGTACGTCTGGAAAAAAAATGGCTAATGAGAGACTTACATAAAACCAAAACTAAGGAGATTGCTCACTACTTTTGTTTGTCATTAATATTGGTGTTCTTTAAGCATCGGAGGAATTTGGTGCTTTTTTCGAATTCGCATGTTTTTAAAGTGTTATTCCACACTTAGGAAAGACCTGGTCGGTTTCCAGGACGCGCGGATTCGAGTATCTTGTAGTAAATTTAACGTGAAAAATTATTTATAATATACAATATATATTTTTTCATAATAATATTTAAAAAAACAGCTTAATTTAATAGCACCTACCTAGTACGATAAGTATTGCAATTTTTTAAAGTAAAATAATATTGGCGAAAATAGGAGAAATATTTTGAAAAAATCTAGAAAATTGTAATTTATAACGAAATTATACAATTTGAACTCACCATACTCTCTTCATTTATTGAATCCAATGACAGGACAGTAACATGAAAATATACTATAGTCGGTTGGCCGGCCAGCTTGGGCGCTCTGTTCTTGTCGTAATATTTTGCCTTCACTGGCAATATATCTCGTAGAGATAAACTAGACTCTGATTTCAGTTCGACTTCCTGGAGTGTAGCGTTGGACCTGAAATAAAAAATACATTTTTCATTTTATTAGATATTCTTTTTTATTAAATTTATGTAGGGAAAAAGTAAAGTTAAGAGAAAAAAGAATCGGTAAAATAAGTGGAAATGCGGTTGTAGGTTTATTGGGGGAATGATTTATTTTTTTTAACTCGCTAATTGAGTTCTGGCCATCAACCGAGACAATGCGTGTCTCAATGCTAAGTGTCCACTGCCTTCCCTAACTACTAAAGTGTGGTATATGGCGTAAAAAATATAATTAAAATAGGAAATATATAAATGATTTTTTTCTCAGCAAATTATTGAATTTACTAATTTTATTAATTGTTTTCAGTTAACAGAATGGTTTTCTATGAATAATATGTAAATGCAATATGTATATAAATGCAAATAAATAATTATGAATAAAATTGTAAAGTATTTGTACGTATCTCAAAATATATATTTTTTAAATTGCATGATAATCGGTTCATATGTTCCAAAATAATTGAACACAGATAAACAAACAAAATAAAAACGCCAATTTCTGTTGTAGATCTTTTACTACTAGTAGTTAGTTAGTTCGTTAAAATATAAATTTCATTATAGATTAATGAATAAATGGTGAACTTAAATTTCAAAATCCACTTACAGAAACGAAACAGCGTGAACCCGACTAGCGTTCACCATCCGGAACAACAGTGGTATCAAAGGCAGCATAGTGACCTCCCACTTCATTTTGACTGACTGACCAAAAAATCACTCACTATCACTTATCACTATCACCGTTTAGGCATTTCCAAAGATTTACTTTATTTTTTTTTCTCTAATCTCATTAATCTTGAAGGTATCAACACATCTTGTCAAGTGAAGACTATACCACGTTGGTTGTAATCTTTTTAGAAGGAGTTACCTAACGCATATTGTACTAGTAGCCATAAATCCATTAACACGTGAACTTGGACATGCAGAAAAGATTGTATTAAAAATGGTAAATCTTGTAAAATATCGTTTCTTTTGTTACGACGTAAATGCAACAATGTGGATGTATGTTGAGTTATTTTTAAATTATTAAAACATTTAATTTAAAGTATTGCGTACTCTGATACTTTAAAGCGTGAAATAAATATAAAGTACAAACGAGTATACTAAATTCAAAATTTTCAATGATACATTGAATATGCGTCAACAAGTCATAGGTGAAAATTTTCATTATATTTCTATTTGAGAAGATGTTGCAAGCGAAAATATATTTGAAGTATTTTACACAATAGTGTTACTCTGAAACGACTTTTGGTTTTTGATACGAGTTAATACTTTTTACAATACCTATATATATTGACATCTATTAAGCCTTGCCGTGAATAGTCCCTTGAATACTCTGATGTCCAGCTCAAGAAATTACCCGAAAAATTAAAATAAAACAACATTTGCACGAACATATCTGGTCATAGTTAAAGTCCAGGCCTCCTGAAAATATCTCTAGATACGCTTACGTATAGGTATCGTGTAATGATTATTTAATAAATAATAGTTAGAAAGAAATCCATTAAATCGATAATTTTACAATAATTCAAAGTGTTATTCCCATACGAACGAACAAAATATATTCTTAACTTACAACAAAATCTATATATCCATATATGATATAATTATAATATACATAGTATATATGTATAAAAATAATATTTCAGTATTCTTTAATAGTAAAGTAAGACTGCATCAAAACTGGTTATACTTACAGTCTGTCAGTTATACGGTTTCTTAGCCTAGACACATTAATACGGACTACGGTGAATGTCGCTATGTAACACTAGTGGAACATTCCGGGCTTTGGTCAGCTATTTTTTTTAGTTGAGAGAAGTTAGAATCGTTTATTTTAGGCTAATTATATATATGAAGGTTCTATTTTTACGGACATATTGTCAATCTCAATTTATTTTTATATAGTTATAGTTCTGTTTGTATAGACTAGTCTTTTTAAATTACATTTACGGGAAAATACAAGAACATACTAACAACTTTATTGTGTAAATTTGATCTGTGACTTGATTTTAATATAAATTCAACGTAACTATATCAATTTGCTGTATTAATAATATTACACTACAAAATTAGAAAATTTATTCTGAATTTCAAAATACCAAATTGTTACTGTAAATTTGCTAAAAAAAGACATTCACGCCTGACCGTAAAGCGGGTTTTGACTCTCTCTAGTTTTCGCTCTAGTGAGAATACAAGGCTCAGCGCTGAGTTCCGTCACTGTCACCCGAAAGTAAGGGAACGTGGGAAACAGACTGTTTTAACACACTAGGTTCCCTCTGCCTACTACCTACTCTGATATATGCAGAATAAAATTTGAAGCAAAACGAAAATAAAAAAACGTAACGCATTAACAAAACTATCTTATCATAAAATGATTGATAGACTTCTTTCTCAATCAATTATAACACTTTCACTTATCACTACAAATTTTAAACTGAAAAACTTTTATATTGTACTAGTAACCTCTTTTTAAATAGTAAATTTAAAAAATAGATAATTATGTATATCGACTTTATAAGGGTTCCCTATTGAGGCCGAGTTATAAACATCCTCTTTAAGCACTGATTAATTAACACTATCTACTCGAAATACTGAAACTTTTATAATATAGAGTGGTCATGTTGACTTCTCACCAGCGACTGAAAGAAAACGCTGTAAAGTTTTCAGTTTGGTACAAGTTGAGAGTTCAGGCGGAGCGCTAAGCGATTTATTTTCTGTGTATGAGATGATGTATGTATTTGGATGTATTTGAAATTTTATCATTGTAATAATTGAGGCCAGTCGTGGCGCAGACGCACAATCGTGGGATAGTAAGCGCGACAGGTTGGGAGTTCGATTGCCTCGAGAAAATGAAATATTTTCATTTCCTCCACTCTCCTCGAGTGAAAACCGATCCCACTACCTGTCGCGTTTGCGCTTGTGCCCCTGCGTCAAGATTGGAATTATTAGTGATACAATATAGTATTCAACGAAAATATTATGTGTTCATTTGGAAAAAAATATAGCACCAGTGTCGGAGGTATTGATAGTCGTAATGGGATTAACTGATAGGTCGGAACCTTGGACCGCTAGCGAAGTGACAAAGTGGTAATTTCTCACGAAGTTAACTAACGATTGGTAACTAACGATTAAACGTATTTAAATATAGACAGGGAGTAAACAGAAATATTTATTGTAAATGTATCTTAAGAAAAATCTGTATATTAGGTACATGATGCTGAGCTCGGTATAACTAGGAAATATACAAATGTATATTCAGATATACACTTCATATCTTATAGATTTTACATAAAGTCATAATATGTACTGGAATTCTCTTGCAGTAACCTTTTATAAATTAAAAATGAATAGAAATAATTTATAAAAGTAAAATACTTTTGGCCTTAATAAAAACCTCCCTCACGCCATGTGAATGTGGATCGTGGCTTAAAATTTAATTAAGGAAAATGTAAATTATAAGTATATTCTCGACCTGAATTGACAGTGTGATGTTAGGCTTCTTCACCCATCACGCAACAACGCTACTGTAAATGAAAGACGAAACGGTTTATCCGCTCTAGGTTTTTATGTAGGTGCATATATATTTTATAATAATATTAAAAATGACTATGAGCTAGCTAGTTTACTTTAAATATACTTTTTTCTATTAATTTATATATAAAATACAAATTGAAAACAAGATCGGAACACTCGAAGGACCAAATATTTAGAAGGAAATTACTTCAAAATATAGATTGAACTTGAACCTACAGCCCTTTATGGTCTGGTGATATTCATATTAATATTAGTGCGGTAATAAGATTAGCAAACCAAGACCTTGAACTGTTTCTATAGTATTGAAAATGGTATTACATCGAGAGTTGAGGGTGAACTGTACTGAGCATACTTGAAGGTACTGTTATGTCCTTTGTGTGTCTCGATGTTTTAGATCTTATTAAGTTTAGTTATATGTAAAACTAGATAGAACTACTTTTAAAGATATTTATGTCGGTCGAATTGAAGACTAAACTCCTACAAGTATTTACATTTCCAACCGAAAAATATAATTATATAAATAAAACTTCACACTGTGAAAGGATTGGGAGCGGAAACCTAGTGTCAAGTCTCGGTTCGGTTTCCCATTTCGTATGGCGGAGCTCAATGCCCCAATTTGTCTGGTTACCATAGACACAGACAAACAGACCAGTATTTGGAATTGAACCCACAACCGTCACGATGGCTTGGCTTTAGTTTGTTTGGCTAATTAACTCACTTTGGTTTGGTTAAAAGACTGATTGAGAGACACAAACTAATAAAAGTGATGTATATAGATTTCTTTTATGGATGGTGTTCTATCCCTTAAATTAAGAAAATGAACTGAATATAAAATTTATTTATTTATTTCTTTTAAAAATTTCATAAACCTAATGATAAGTAATTTTAAAATATTTTGATGGAAGGACAAAATTTAAAAATATATATTCATATATAATGATAACCAGAAAATCATAAAATATTTTATAAAAATGGATATAATTAAGAAAAGAAAAACAATATTAATTGGCTCTCACTATAAGCGCGACGGTTGTGGGTTAGATTCTCACTCGAAGGCATGAAGTATAGTTATTTTCTTGCCCTGTGATTCAACACATAAAATATAATTGGATAGAAGTATTGGATACAAAAAATATAAAATACCAAGCAAATAATGTTTTAAATTTATTTATATAAAACATAAAATTTACCAACAAGTTTATAAGAAATATTTGATAATAATTTTAAACTCAAGAAACAAAATAGGTTTTTATATTTAAAAAACAGCATTTATTAGCCAATTGTCCTTCAATTATCACTTATTTAATAAATTAAATTAAATACTGACGGCAGCATAAAACTTAATCCAATATATATTTCCTTATTTCTATTAAATTGTTATCAAACTACAATATTAAAATGAAAAAGTGTGTGTAAAGCATTATTATTGTTTTTTTCTCTCACTATTGAATTACAGAGTAAACTTTATATAACGACACTGATTTCCACATTTTGTTATAGAGAGTTTTTGTTCTATTAAGTGAAAAAATAATATCTTAATATTATTATTTCAATAACGATTTTCGCAAGTACCAAAAATTAAATAAAACAAGATTTATTATTTATGTAAAATTGTCTTTTAAAAAATATAATAGTAAATTATAATAGATTTTAATTTTTTTTGTAAGGAGATCAATAAAAACTACCTGTAAAACAATTTCTCAGTATTTTTTATACAAACGATGCCGAAAGTTGTTTTAGTTTGTATTCAAACTCTCTGTAATAGTAATGGAAGCAAGGCAAATACTAAACTAACTAAAGAAGAATAATTTTGACGCTTTAGCTTTAGAGTTTCTTGTATCAACGTTATATAGAGTTCATACATTATTTTTTTTAAAAAATCCAAAACATAAACCAATTTGATAGTTAAAAAGTTCAAGCAATACTATTTTTCTTTCCCGTCCCATAAATCCTTTGACACAGATTATAAAACTTCCAATTGTTCAATTCTTCTGGATTCTCCTTAACCATTGTTCTATATTCAGATCTTATTTCTAACATTTTCTTGGAACAAATTAAAGCACTTTTTTTCAAAATGTCGGACGCCTCCATCCATAAATAACTTCTAACGAATTTAGGATTTTTAAATTTATCCAAATGAGCTAAATACCATGTTAATAATCTGTCTATTTCAACGTCAGACCAATTTTCGTTCTCATTTTCTAATATAGGCTCATCTTTTTGTATTGAATCTTTTAGTATAGTTTCCTTTGTCAATATTTCTGATAAAATATCCTTGTAAGGACTTGAGAAATTCATATTAAATGTTTGCTTTAGATAATTAATTTTACTATATATTTTATTCACTGGTTCACAAATAAACTTAGCTAATTCCGTCCAAAGATATTTCTGCTCGAATTTAGGACTTAGGAAATCTTCTAAATTTTGTAAATAATATTTTAGAGCTTTTTCCACTTTATCATCTGACATTAGTACGTCTTCGTAAATATCTCCTAAACTATCATCTTTGATAGTTTTAACGAATTTAGGCTTAAATTTGAGGATTTTTTCAATTAAATTTGAATATGCCGTTTTATTTTTATTAAGTCTGTGTTGATTTTTTAATTTTAAATATATTTTTTTGCATGACAGTGGTGTTTTTTCATCTAATTTCGAAGCTATTTCTGTCCACATATCTCTCAGGTTAATTTCTTTATCCGTATGTGTTTTTAGGTACTTTAGATATTGTATTAGCAATTGTTTTTTACTTCGTCTATTCCATTTAGTTATAACAGTTTGTTTTTCTGTAGTGTCTTGTATGGGATTTTCTTCTTGTTCTTGAATAATAATTTGTGCGTTATTTATATCTTCTCCTTCAGGTATCACTATTATACATTGGAAGTCATCGTCTGAAAAATATATATATTTAATATTAGTAAAACATAGAAGAATTTTCTTATTGTAAAATTTTATTTGGGTGATGAAAATGAATATTTCTGTATTTTCTTAAGTGTTATTTAGATACAACGTTAAATATGTACAAATAACCTAATATTTAAATATAATTTTAAACATTTAAATTAATTATGCATATAACAAAAGAAGTCATCATGGTGCACTGGAGCACCATTTGACTGTAAATATGAATGTTGTGAGTTCTACATTATTTGAAAAAATGATTATTCCCTCTGCTTACTAATTATATGCAGCATAGTGTATGTAGTTGAAAAAAATATAAAAGGTTCAGAATAACACATTGAATATGTTAATCTTCTAATAATATTAAAGAACAATATATTTTCTCGTTAGAATAGAGTAGGCAGAGGAAGTTTAATGTCACAATACTACATTCCCCACATTACACACAATATTCTAAACTACAGGTAACAGGTTCAATGCCAGATTGACAACTAAAAATAGCAGGTAAATTAAGGAAAGAAAAAAAACCATCATTCGAACCATCGCATTTACAATACGGTCAACAAATTGTGACAGCCCTACAGTTCGCTTAGAGGGCTGCGCATTTCATTTAAAGAATTTTTGATTATGTGTTCTCCCTGAAGGATTTATTTTACTTCTATAGAAACTTACCTTCCTGTACTTCACTCTTCACAGTACTATCATAATCACTATTGTCATCAACTTCCATTGTTTCAAGCACTTCTGTATTTTCATTCAATTCATTATTCCTATAAATATCGTCTATCATATTAAAATATTTCCACGATACTTTAACATCTGGATTTCTAGACTTCATGGTTTTTAATTTACGATAGGACTTCCTAAGTTCTAGAAATTTCTCGCAACAACTATTCTCAGTTCTACCCAAATCATGTGCTAATTTTGTCCATTTGCCTTTTTTCTCTACATTATCACACAGTTCGTGATAATTTTGGTTAAAATAATTAATTAAATGCTTAATTTCTTTTGCTGCCCAATCTTCTGGATCGTCGGAGTCCATTTTACCGTTTTTTAACTTCGACTTTACAGCTCTGTAACCGAAAACTTTTTTACATATACTGTAATACGGCCATAAAATGGGCATTTCCGGTTTATTTATCTCCCTTTGGACATAACTTGTGTAAACTTGTTTAAAGTTTCTGAACCGATGGGCACATTCTGTGGCCGAAATGCCAATTTGCCGCGACAATATTTCCCAGAGAGCTAATTTCTTTTGTTGGGACGATGCAAATTTGTCCTTATTTTTTAGATAATATTCTAAAATCTTAAAAGCTTTAGTGTCGCCGCTACGTTTTTTTGAACGCTTCGCAAAACCTCGCTCGTCATAGGATTCTTCGTCGTCGGTTCCGTCGATGAGCTTTTCGTCGGTGTCACGGATGGTTATTTTTTTAACTGAAATTGATAACAATTATATTTTAGTTTAAATACACGAGTTTTATTACCTCTCAGATTTTTATGTTTCAAGAGATAGTTCTGTGATAGATAGTAAGATATTGCGAGACACGCGTAATCATATATTTTTTTTATAGATAAAAAAATCTATTTTATGATTATATGAATCATATTTCAATATAATATTTAATGTAGTCTAACAGATTCGAATAAGTGATAACGCAAAAATTAGCAAAGTTAACAGTATGATGTATTTCAAAAATGAAAATCAAAATACATTTATTATTTACCTAATTGTTTATGTTTAAATTAATAGTAATAAAATAAAAGTTACCTCCAATTTTACTAGACTTGTTCACTTGACTCAACCCTTTCAATCTCTCATAACCGTCCAGCAAATTAGTATCCATGCCATAGTCAAAAATACGATCAAACAAATCTATATAGCGCCAGTCTATTTGCATATCTGGATCTTCTTTTTTATCATCTAAAATAGTTTTATATAGAGAAGTTAGATCATTCCATTGTTTCTTACATGAATCAACACTTCTATGTAATTTCTTAGCTAAAGCAGCCCAACATACATAATAACATACTGAATCTTTCAACATATCTATATTCTCATATAAATATTGCACTAATTCATCAATTTGCTCAGTTTTCCATATATCTGAGTCACGTTTTGTAGGATTTTCTACTTCATTCTCGACTTCTTTGGCTATTATATTGTCAAAGAGAATGGCCAAAGGCACTCTTTCAACTAAACTGTAACCTCCTTCAATTAACTGATCAAAATGAGCTCCCTTAAGCTCTTCTAATTTTTTTCTACAAATTTCAGGTTTTTTATTCAATAATCTACCAACTTCTTGCCATAGAAACTTATTTGGAACAGAATCGTCTTGAAAGTCATGTAAACAGTCAAAATAATATTTAACTAGAAATGTTTTTTCTGTATCGTTCCAAGCATTCTCATCATGTATTGTGGGTAGTGTATTTTCATTATTTTCTATGAATCTACGTTGGAACTCTTCATCTTCACCGAAAATTTTATCAAAATATTTCATGTATGGCCAATTAACACTTTCTGAGCCTGTTTCTTTTCTTTTATATACCATTCTTATATAATGCTGTTTGAAATTTAGGAAACGCTTATGCCAATAATCTACATCTGCTTCTCCTAGATCCATAGCAATGGCCTCCCATAAACCCTTATGTGAGTTACTGTGTTTTTGAAAGAAATTCTTATGTTTTATGTATAAATTTAACATAGTTTCTACTTTTTCATCTTTGTTTTGGCTGGAATTTACCTTTTTTACAACTAAAATGCCATCTTTACTTACAACATTCTGTGTAGGCATACTTAAAGTAACAGACTCCTGAGCCGGTTTGTTCAAACACATTTGAACAAAAGTATCATTGTGAAATGCTTGGTGACACAAATCATACATCGACCAGTTGATAAAAGTTCCATTTTGACTATCTACACGCAACTGTGCATACTTTCTCTTTAAAGTTCTAAGCTTTACTTCACAAGATAACGGTTGTTTACCCATTAACATAGTTTTACATGCAACTGCCCATAAATGTATTTTTTTAGTAGTTCCACTTAAAAATGTCTCTTTATTATCAAGGTAAAAAATTATAAGACGTCTTATTTCCTCATCATCCCATACTTCATTGGCAATTTCTTCAGAAGCTTGAGTGATGTCCAGTTCTTCGGTGGAATCACCTTCTCCAATATCTTCTTCTACAATATATTTTTCAGGAAGTACCTCTATGTTGTTCACATCTGTGGTTTCCAAAACACTAGCATCTAAGCCCTCATGTTCTGTAATGAATAATAAGTTCTTATTATATAAAAACATATATCAAAGAATTAAAAATATATAAAAATAGATAATATAATATATTAACATGATAGTATATAAATGATAATCTTGGTATTTTTATATATTTTTTTATATACATTATTTTTTTATAACTTTTTTCTTACCATCAACATAAAATAACAGTATATCTCCATTAGGCTGCACTTCAGTTTTAACAACAATTTGGTTTTCCATATTGAAAGCCTTATTTCCTATAACTCGTAAGAAAATTGTGTAACACTGAACCAGAACTGATTTAATTTTACAGTGAGCTTAAATTAAAATAGTTTTTCTCGTTTTTTATGTAAAATAAAAAATACATTTCATTTGCAATGAAATAATACCAATTTCTGTACTTATTTTAATTTAAGTAATTTTCATTGTTTTCGCAAAAACTTAACGCGTAATTGCATAACCAAACGTAATTATTAGTAAATAACAAATTTAAATTAAAGTTTTGATGTTTTGACATTCCCGGTTAAAAATCGGAAAATTCGGAAACACTATAAAAGCGCAGCAATGCTTTAATTTTGTCACGAGTCTCTAGTGTTAGTCCGCCATTTTGTGAAATAAAACATATTATACATAGATAAAAAACATGTATTATACGTGACATCTCCTAATGTCAAGTTGCATTTGTAGGCGGAAATTTTAAAATAAAAGGTTATTTTTAAATAACAGAAATTTATAAGATTCATCTTTTTTATTTCTATCTGTCTATCAATGAAAGAATATTTTGCAATGCTATTTCCATCAACTTTTTGCCTCTTGATTTGTTTGAAACATTACAGACGTGGTCAATTCGGATTTTAATACGATGGATACGATTTTTATAGCATGAACTTCAATATTTATGTTCCTGTCAGGACAACCACGGCAATGAATTTTCTAATTGTTGTAATATTTTTAATTTGCTTATCAATACATTTCTTTCTTTATATGTAAACTGTTGGTTAAAGGTAGGCATAAATATGTATATAAAATTAACTAATTACGGTTTCTTTAGTAATACGCAAATTTCACGTAATTAATAGAGAATACACAATTTTACGTCTTTTACGTCTTTACGCTTTATTTTTGTAAATATGTTTTTTTTGTCAAAATGTCATTCTGATTTATAATGTCTGTCTCTCAGATCTGTATCATTTTTAGAAAACGGGATTATTATTTAAAAAGGTCTTATTTTTATCTCAATTTACTATTAGTACAGACTCAGTCCAAAGACCGACACTACACTATTTTTTTGCCAATACAGTAGGGTCACCGAGTCGTGGCCGCCCTGAATTTAGCAGTAAATGGTTGCCCAGATTCGAATTTTATTACACCTGATTATCAAGTGAACAATGCGCAATAGTTCAGAAATTTTATCTCTAGGGAAGCGGTATAACATCAGAAACTTCATATTTATTCGTTTCTTCGTGCGTTATTTCACCATTACATGTTGTGTGATTTCTTGAGAAATAAAAAAGGGTCTTTTCCAGAGTATTATTTTTCTTACATTCAAGCTTAAATATTTGAAGATTGAATGAATCGAAAGGAAAATATATATAAAAACTATATATTTTTAGGTAGTGGCCATAAAAATAAAATTATGTATGTTTTTTAGATTTCTGAACTCACCTTATTAAATATATAATTCACCAAACTGAAAATGTTAATTGAATTTTAAATAATATAAGGATAATAAAACAGCTTCACAGTGTATTTAAAAACACATATTTAATGAATTAACATTGAATTCACACAGTCAGAAATAAATTGTATAACATAATTTTTGATCGGAAAGTACAAAAAAAGTGTACAGTATTTTTCCAAACAAAAAATATTACAACAAATTTGTAGAATCAATAGAGAAACAAAACTTACAAGTACCTCTATATATTAAAACAACCATTATTTGGACTTTTGATAGAATGGATTTGTCATAAAGTAATTATTAATATACAGTAGAGACTCGATTATCTAATCCTCAGCTATAACAATAAACTTTGGGAATTGTTGAAAACGATACTTTGAAAGTAACTTGGAATAATATTAAAGTATACGAAAAGCTTTTTTAAACATATTTTTTTAATAAAATTTTATTCTCCTTGAATAAATTAACTTGTTTATAAAAAAAACAATAATCTGTTTTTTTTTCCTTCCTATTATATTATCTGATAGTAACATTGACAATGGCTGGTAAACCGGGTACCCACTGTATCAGAATTCTTCAATTTTTTGTTATATTCAGGATGCTAAATTTACATTTTTTAGCAAATTTTCTTTATAAATGAATTCTTAATAATATTTCTAAATTACAAGTAATTATATTAATATGAAATTAACATACAAATAAGTTTTGCAAAACTAAAAATAGTACACAAATACATAATATATGTTACACAATTCTTAATTACTTTTGATTAAACATATGACTAGCTCTATGTTATTATAAAGAGTTATTTTTATACTAAGAATTATAAATAATAAAAATCTCATTGGATTTGAATCTACATTTTCAACCATGCATAATATGTCTTTTTAACTTTTGCCATTTATAAAGAAGAAATATTTTCAATTTGTCGATATAATTTTAATATATTTTTTTCATTTATAATCCTTAGTTTTTTATATATTTATAGCGATCGCAAATATATATTTTGCTTTAATTTATCCAAATATATAAATTGCTAATACTGTTAAAAATTTGTAATTTCAAATGTATGACAAAGATAAAAGATATGTATGGATTAACTTTTTTTTCAATGCATATGTACCTATATTTATACACATAATAAGCCATATATACATTTCTAAGGATTGAGTAAGCCTTGGGGCACGTTTGTAGATTTGATCCTCACTCGTGGGAAAGCTCAGTTTCAGTACCGCTCTAGTATTCAAAGCGCGGCGTTAAGTTTCGCCACACATTATGCAATGTCTCAAAAAATTGAGGTGTGCGTGGGAAATGGTGTCTTAACTCTAGGTCAATTCATATGCATATACCAATGTTATATTCGTAACATATAATTTCACATAAATGGTATAAGTAACATTTTAATATGGGTAATTCTTATTTTTAGGTTTATATGGCACAGCTCAACATTATAGTAAAGCGGTACTCCATTATAGAATACTAGAAAATTATATTTTTTTTTCCTAAAACACTGTATATGTATATTAATTATAAATTAGGTATATACGACTTATTATACATATAATTTACACATGTATGTATGTGAATGGTACTAGCTACTAAATGCTTTAAAACATAGGATGAACATTTGGGTCTTTAATGAACTTATTGCTAACTTGCACGCTATTTAGAATATTATTTAGGTTTTGTATATTTCTAATCATTATATAAATACATCACATTTAATATTTTTATTGGGATATAATATAAATATAACTAAAATATTTGTAACAACTAAAAAGCATCACTAACATTTAAATAATAGCTTTAAAACTGGATTATAAAAGTCTTACCATTTTGAAAATTAATTGTCTGCAACTATATATAAAACCTTTTTTAAAAATATTTTAAATACTTACTGATAATTATTTTATTGTGTCCAATATATTAGAATAAAAGTTGATTTTTATTGTCAACCTCTTTCGAATCGAAACTACATTCTTGAGCCTATTTATGAGATTCAATATATGTTACATACATATATAAAAGCCAAATATTATAATATTTTTGGATATGGTATTTAGCTCTAATATGTATCTCATTGTTTATTTAAATATACAAAGTATCAAATCAAAACTACAACTCACACCAATATTGCGTTGGAATATCGCAGAATATTGCGGATACAATATACGGGTATAAAATTATTTGAGTTTATTCATTATCTTTGAATAATACGGCTACTTATTACATCTTGTGACGGTGCAGTTTTTCCTTTTTTTCTTATATTTGTTATTTATTTTTTTAGTAACCAAAGTTCTCGTAACAATATATCATAACAAGCAACAAACTCCGTCCAAATATGAATTTATCCCAAATTTTTATATCGGATACGGTTTTGGTTTCGGTCACGGAGCTCCGTAACTCTCCTAATGTTTTCCCTTGCAAAGTTTATTTTGTATATACAAGGAAAATATTCGATAATACATAATATATCACATGAAACAATATTATAATCTAAATATAAGCTATAATACTATGTATAAACTGTTTTAACGCAGTAATTTATATAACTATAAAATTTTATTTGTGGAAGGCAAATTAGTGTTAGTATTATGTAGTTTGGTTGGTCCTTTTAAAAATAATTTTCAATAAATTTTAATGATTAAGAAAAATATTTTTAAATATTGAATAAGTTTGCATTTTAGCGTTTATAAGATGCTTAATTAACATTTACGAAAAATATTTTTTTAAAGTAACGAGAGGATGCACGTTCATAGTTCTAAAATAGTACTGTAGTGTTTTAGTACTTTTAGTGCAACGAAGGTAAATGTTGATAGTAGTGAAGTTTTTTTTTATTTAACTATATATTATATTATTATATTTTTGTTAAGGAAGAATACACTGTCGTTTCTGTAATGTTTAATAGTTTTAGCATTTTTTAATGCAACAAGAGTGTGAACGTATATTGTGGTAGTTAAGTTGTATTCTTTTTCTTTATATTAAATTAATATTTATAGGAAGCTTAATGGACATTTAAGAGTTACAAATTAAATAATAAGTACACCTAACATAGCAGTAGATAAGAAAGCTTATAAATAGCATAAAAATGCAGAAACAACTTGACAAACAATATGTTTACAATATAAAAGAAATTTAATAATTATTTTAATGTAATTTATAAATTTGAGGCCGTTGTGGTACAACGGAATAGAAAGACTGTAAAAAAATGATTACAGTCAGACGTTTGTCTATCAACTTTGTCTTTCACTGTATTGATTTTCAGTCGGGAAAAATAAATATTTTCACTTCCTAGCTGTGGTAACAAGACAAAGCGCTGCATTGAGTTCTGTTACTCATTCAGTTTATTCACTAATTTCACACGTCCAGTAAAACAGTATATATTATTAATTCTTATTATTAATAAATTATTTTTGTCAATTCAATATAATAAAAAAAAATGATTTTGATTTAATTTAGATTTTTTGTATATTTTTATTTTCACATAAACTATTCTTTTTGTTATTTTTTGACATTGATTTTATAGATGAACTTTGAGACAAAAAATATAATATTTTGAATAATTAAATCGGTAAAGACCAAGACTTTATCACAAATAATGTAACCTTATTAGTGAATAATAAAAAACGGTACAGATATTTAAAATTAGAAATATACTATAAAAAATAATTCAAACATTATATGGATTTTTAGTATATATAAATAATACATATTTCAGTATTTACGGTGCGGCCGATGTGTCGTGGGACTGTACACTCGGGAGGAAAGTAAGCTAAAATAAGAAACATCATAAAATCAAATCTACGCAGCCTATAGATAACATCGGCCAGCCATCTACGACCACGACTCGTCGACCGTACTGTAACTATGTATGTTTTCATTATTATTTGTACGCATATTGTTTGGCTTTGTTTCTAATATAAAATTACAAACTATTATATACCCGTTTTGAACATCGCTAAGCTCTTAATCAATTTAATAGTAAAATTTTATATCATTGAAACATAGACCTTTGGCACTTATTGTACTTTTATAAAAAAAAAAGTTAAAAAGATACATAAACTGGATGTAAATTCAATCACATTCTATTTTTTTTTCTCATTCTCTTATAATGATAAAAAATAACTGAAACCAAAATCTATGTTATCAATTCGTAAAATTTTGTCCACATTTATCATAATGTAGCGTAACATAGCGTAGCCGAAGCGTTATTTACAATTTCTTAAAATAAATACTCTCCTACAAAATGATACTTGCTTAAGTTTCACAATTTTATGATTTTTTCTTAACTTTTATTAATACAATTTTCTTCATATAGTAAACTTCAATGGCATTTACTCATTATATATTTTTGTTCTTTAATTAAGTCATTACATATTGTTTTATAAAATAAATAATAATTATTCATTATTTTATTTAACACGTGTATTAGTAATGTTAAAGGAACAAGACTCTAGTCTTAAGCAAGTACCTAAATTATAATATGTCAGAAATTAATACATTTTTCAAAAATTCAAAAAAGCAATTAACTTGGATTTTATATCGACTTAGAATAAAAGTGGTCTAACTTTTCAATCTTCTGTTTATACTTTATGGTAACCTTAAATAGTAAAATTTGAGTTTATGTCATATTGTAAAGACTTCACCATGACTTCAAACAAAAAATATTTTTTTAAGTTTATATCATATGATATTGAATAAATAGAAATTTCTTGTGTTAAGCCACTTTTATGCTACTATAAAATATAATATTATACATACTAGTTATAGACTTTATAGTAATAATCATTTACCAAACAACACATTTATCAACAGGATTCATTTTAGTTCCAGGTCTACAGTTGAATTCTTGTGAGAAATCAGGTAAATTAGATATGGGTCCAATCACTCTGTATTTAGCTACTGTATGATCGTCTTTCTCTATTTGCATTTTAGTCGATTCCTTTGTCATTGCTGAACACCATACCTGATGGTGCAAATGGAATTAATGGTAAAAATGTTAAATAGAAATACATTATTTCTTTTTTTTTATTAAATTATAATTATAACTTGGTATTACAACAGTTTATGGCTTAATTTAAATATTTAACTAAACTTAAATAGATGTTAAAAAACTGTTCATTTTTTATTTAAATAAATACTTTTAATTTGCAGCGTCATTGCAATTAAAATTAAGGTTTAAAGAACAAATTAAAATATTTAATTAAACTTAATTGGCTTTAAATAAGGCTAATCTAGGGTAACCGGAACTACTCTATTAATTTTGATTCCTTTCATAGTGTCAAAATACGCTTTTACTGCGATATAAACGACTATATCTTCTTTTTAAATAAATCTAGATATACAATATTCTCATTAAAATCATGGGACCGTAGATCTCAGTATATTGTTTGAATTTGAACTTGATATCTCCAAGCGTCCCTAAGATAAAGACTCTTGACAGAAGACAGATGGACCGAAGGACAACAAAAGTGATCTTAGAGGGGTTCCTTTTTTTCTTAAAGGGTACGGAACCCTAAAAACCCTAAAAAATAAGCAAATAAAAAATATATTTACCTGAGCAAAAGATATAAAGAACAATTGACGGTGATTATATTTGAGTCCAGGCAGTGTATAGTTTATTCTTGCACCTTTACTATATTCGAGGTACGCGTGGAAAGCTGCTTTCAAACCACCATTGTCCGCTATATTTTCACCTGACCAAATTAAAAAATTAAATATTCATATTAAAAATGCATAATGATTTATAATTATTATCCATTTATAATGTCATTTTTTAATTATAATTATTAATTATATAGGTATATAACCATAATTTTTTATACTAAAACAAATTTTTATATTAAATCTAAATAAATGTTTATTTAATAAAATCATCATTTTCTGTAAGAAATTCGTAAGTTATTTTTTTTCATGATGCTGTATTTAGTTTATGTAGAAATCGTGTAAAGCCACAGCACCCAACGGCGCACTTTATCTATAAAGCGGGGAAATGAAAATTTCATTTACAATGCTTTTTGCACCTTTCTGTACTCTTGCATGAAATAAATCCTTCGATCTTTTATGGTTATTTTTACCAACAAAAAAACAATACTGTCGTAACATTGCGGCGACAGTTATAGATTCGATTCCCGCTCGGGAGAATTATTTCCATTTTCTAGCTCTGGTAACAAGCCAAATCGCGCCGTTGATATCCTCTTTTCAACATACAATGTTACATTGCGGGGAGAATGGGGTGTCTATACTTTAAATTTTAGCAGGATATGTTCCTACTAAATACGGAATAAATTTTGAAAGTAAATAACTATAAGTAAATAAACACATAAATTACCTAGTGTTTGTTTTCCATTCAAATGTTGTCCTTCCATCTTATATTTAGAATATTGTTTTTGTATGCATTCTGTACGTTTCTTAAATCTTAATATAGTTGCGTTATTCCACCAACGATTGAGATTTCCGAATCTAAAATTAATATTTTAATATGTTTAATTATGTTAAATATATGTAGAGATTGGAAAGAGCTCAAGCAGTGCGGCTTCAAAACTATTTAAGTTTTATTCGTATTGAATCAATAAGGGTTTTTTAACAAAGATTTATGTTTGAATTGAAGGATAAAACCTACTAACCTCTACTGCAGGTAAAGTGGGTTATATCACGACGACACGTTACGGGTAATATAACGTGTCTCTTGATTAGAAACATAAAAATAAACAATTAGAATCAGTCGTTCCTGAGATTAGCGCGTTCAAACTTTAGCTTATAGTAGGAGGTAGATAGTTTTTATATTTTTTAAAAGTATTTTGAAACACTAAGGGAAAGTAATTAATTTCTTATTCATAGCTTTCCCTTGTACATATTAAATATGAAACATATTTTTAATTCTCTATGTTAACATTAACAAAGTGAGTGCAATCTCCAACGCCACGCGTCGCACCTGTCGTACTCCCGGCCCTGGTCGTCG
>DWAE01000191.1:0-19736 GCA_018237945.1 Heliconius sapho
CTACCCTGCTGTGTGCGGGATACAGCGTGAAGCTGATTTAATTTTTTTTTAATTTTAATAAAATAAAATAATAATTAAAAATATTTTCAAGTGCTTATTGTATTTTAGTATTAGTATAGTAAAGAATATAATACTTTTTTTGGATTCATGCAGTATCTCGATTATAGAAGTACATACACTTCTGTTAAGGCAGCCCGGTCCACATGTATTATCCAATTTTCGAGATATTGCGTGTTGAGTAGAGAAAAAAAATTAAAATAAAGAAAAAAATATTCCTTCCTGCGATAATAATTGAGCCCATAGTTATCATGTTTACATTAAGACGCTGTGCCGCTTACTAAGAAATTAAATAAGTATTTTAATAGTGATATACATAAATGTTCAAATAAACATTAAAAATTACAGTTTTTTCCAACTGTAACCGTATTTAATTAACAGACGCATAAAGCAATGCCAACTTATAGTTATTTAGCCGGCCCAATCAAATAAATTCATACAAATTTACATAATATACCAATAACACATAGATCAAATAACATACGGTATTCCGTACATACTCATATACAAACAAACAAAAAAATTCCACAAACTTTCAGTTTCAATTTCAAGGCAAGCTACCGCCTAACAAAAGCCTAACTTTAGTTTCATAAATATCACCTTAGTAAATCAACGACCTCCGCCATATAACCTTCGGAACATTGACGTGGAAGCCCTTCGGGCCGCCACATGAATCTGTAATGCCGTCACCCCATCTACCATCGCCACCGACCAATCGGGTACCGTATAGCAACACATCATTATATTATATATACAATATATCTCTTCCTATATATTGTCTTTTTTATTTTTTTTCCATCTTATAGTTATTCACGATGATTGAAAGTTCGAATTTAAACTCTCCTCGAAATATTAACATTTCTGTAAAAGATATCTTCTCTGCCTATCTCGCAACATGGGGAGAAAAGTGAGAACCCGATTTTTTCCTTTATATTTATATATACATAGAACGACGCTAGATGATATATCTACACAGGATACGTAAAGATATAAATGACACCAAGATAACCGTGCATCGACTATACAAAAGGCGCGTAACGGTAAAAAAAAAATGCAATTTTTCAATAATTTTTAATTACCGCAACTACCACCCACGTGTCTACCTACTCGTGTTTCATTATACGGTGAGAGTACTCGTCGATTCAGAAAGAACAATCAATTTTCACAATTGACCCTGTTATTTGAGTTTACAATATACTATACGAGTACAAGTATGACCACTTATTTATTCATCTGTTGTATAAAAGTGTATTCAATTATTAGTGTAACTAACCTAAATTAACTTTTAAAGATAATTAAAAACGTAGTATTTGTATACAATATTCTGTTCTACATCATCATCATTCTTGGCCTTTTTTGAAAATTTTCGGGTAGGGTCTAGTCACTTGACTTAACATAGCACAAAACCAGTACAATGTATTTTTTTACCTTGACGCTATATCCCGTATATAGTGTCGGCTAATGTTGACATACTTTGTTCCCCATGCATTGCCTAATTTTCGAGACATTGCGTGTTAATTGGTGGAATTCAATGTCGGGCTTTTTTAATGTTACTAGCGTGAGAAAATTAAAATTATTAATTTCCTTGAGTGATTCGAAATCAAATCGAACCCACTACTATTTCGTTTACAGTCACAGTTTCACTGCGCTAAGAACCTGCTCGCGTCCCTTATATGGTAAAAAAACCCAACAAAATACTCGAAACCAAAACAACATATTTACCAATACCCTTACTCTTCCATATTACCCTTACATATCTAGTAAAGCCTATATTTACCTACAAACGTCAATATCGTTGGCCACAAGGCACTTCCACCAACATTATTCGACAAAATTAAGAAGTAGATGACGATAACCAATTGAGATAAGTTGGCTTAACTAATGAGTCTAATCATTTAGGGTGCCGCGAAATCTTCGAAGTGTGTAATGCGATGACATCATGGAGCCGACTGTAGTGGCACACACGAGGACCAATTACAGTATAGGAAATACTAATAATCTTGACAATTGTTAAATATACTTATGGATACTATAAAATGATACTAGTCTTAGGCCGCAACGTTGCTTGACTTAAACGTAGACTTTCACGTATGAATATCGAGAAACCCTTTTTCGTGTCTTAGTTTTTAGTTTTTTCTTTCAGTCACTCAGTAAGTTTTATAGAATATAATTTCAAGTCGACAATTTAGTCGAAATTTATAATTATTAAATTTTAAATAATACATATGTGTGTTACCATAATTTATGGATTATAATAAATCTCGTTTTTCATTTAAATTCTTTACTTACAATTAATTAATAAATTACAAACCTTTAAGACTAAATTATATTTTTTATAGTAGCTCTTTATGATAACAACATATTTATATATTTCATCATACATCGAATTCCAACGAAACTGCTAATTTCTTTAATAAATTTTCACATCTAGTCGGTACGTAAGTTAATAGAATATTTGACACTTTAAAGTGCCTCTAGTGACGGGCATGCGTAAAAGTGTATATCAATAATGTAATTAACACGGACGTCTCTAGTCTCTAGTGATGTGTTCATTGATCCTTATACTACTATTAGATTAACAAATGTAAAGTAAAAAATTACTTGTATAAGAATGTACGAATGTAAAGTCCGTTTCGGCTCCTTTTATTTTTGTAGAGAAATAATAATAATCCCGCACAGAGCAAAGTAGGCAGAGGGAACCTAGTGTTGAGACAGGCCGTTCCCAACTCTGTATGGGAAGGAAGCCATAGATTTTTACTTTTTATGTAGTACGAAAGCTTCAAATCGATCAGAATATATATATAAAACTAAATGGTACACTTAATATTCAATCAAAATATTATGTAACGCGTGACATTTAAAAAAACTATATATTTCGTCAATGTCATCCACAACACAGAAACGTCCTTCGAGCCAATCGAACCGTGACAGTTATAATACAATTGTAGACAAACCATTGAAGTTAGACAATGGACTAAATAAAAAAACATTACATGGCTTCTATATATATTATCGTTTCGTAGGACTGAATGCTGATAGACGCATCTGCGGCCCAACTCACGTACATACATGTACGAACCGTATACGTTTTAACGCTAAAATTTAAAAGGTTTTTTTTTTCTTATCTTTGAAAGTTTATGAAAAGAAGTTATATTCCCCATATTTATAAACTAAAATATATTATATTTTTCAATTTGAGTCCACATATAAAAGTGTAATCATTAAGAATACTCCATTTCCATCTGAGTTTCGATAGTTTTTTGACATTTACTTTAAATATTTTCCGCTCACAATTAAAACTAAATATCGATACAACATTCTGGGAAATTACATTCCTTGCAATTGATTATAAATTAAATAAAATTCTTCTTTATATATCTTATGTATGAGGCCAGCCTTATATTTGGCGCAGGGGCACAAAATGTGATTGTAAAATCGACTGGTTGTGGGTTCGATCCCCACTTGAAGAAATAAAAAATTTATACATTCATATTTTCATTTTTTCGCTCTGGTGGCGAGGCAAAGCGTGGCGTTGAGTTATGCCATTCACGTTTGGAGGCACGCAATGCCTCCAGAACTCGGCGGTAAGTGGGGAACGAAGTTTCTTACTAAATTCTCTCTACCTACACTGGTGTGTGCGGGATACAGCTTATATAAGCTAATATATTTTAGTAGTGTATTGAAATATTCGGTGTAGCACGCTATGTATGCACAAGCTGGTCAATATTTGAACCGAGCACTATCGTAAAATTATTTACGTGTATAGACGCTAACAACATTCTTAATTCGGTTGTTTTAATAGAATCAATGATATTTTCATTTATACAGTCAACCACAGTGTCATTTCACAGTAAGTATTGGCAAATATTTTTAAAAATGTTTATAAATTTGGACGTAGCGAGACTCTAACATGCGCTTTTTGGAAATCTATACCGAAGACAATAATGTTCATTGGTCAGAGTGAGGCACAGGTTTGGACTCGCTCTGACAAATGAGTTTTATAAGTTAAAAAAAATATAACTTTGCAGATTATTCATTCAATTTATAATAGTAATCCGTATCTAAAATTATTAATTTTAAAAAAAAGTAACCCTTTATAAAGTTTATATAAAATAATTTAAGACAGAATATAAAAAATTAAACTGATTTTTAATAAATAAAAGTAATTTGTCTATATAAAACTCAACACTTCAGAACGTACCATCTGTCAAATTAAATGCAAGCGATTGAAACCAGCTGTTGCATACAAACGAGTTGCATTGATCCACACCGTAGGTACATCGAAAGGGCATATAATAAAACCTAATGTAGCAATAAGTGATCCGCGACCAGAATACGTACAATTTTCCTTAGAACGCGCCCTAGAAAGAACTTTTCTAGATGAATCTATTATCGAAGAGGTTTTAGTCTTGTACACGAGTTGTTTACAGATAGCTAAATCTACGTAAATATTCAACAGTGTCTTAAAATATTAGATTCGTCTGAATAACTCACAGCCTAAGCGTTATTGTGAACAAAATAAAGCTTATAAATAATTTAACAGACCTCGCCCAGATCCCAGATAAATAAAATCTTCTTATTTAACAAACAACTGTATACGGTATGAGAACTTAGTTAAAATGGTTAAAGCGTTTAACGCAGGTTCAAATCCTCGCATGATCAAAAAACTATATAGTTATTTCAGCTTCACGAATGGCGGAAATCAATGCCACACTTGTCTATCTGTCTGGTGAAGTGAATATAATCATTCATATTAATTAGCAACCCTGAGTGATCGAACCTACAACCACGACCTCTACAGTCAATCATTGTCCCACTGCGCCACAATAGCTTCAGTAAAATATCTATCTTTCAATCTATCTTTGGCATCGCCAGCGTAAACCATATTGTAATTTCTGTAAATTGAATGAACGGCGTGCACAGTACATCCCGATGACGAATGATTTACGGTTACGGCATCTAAAAGCCACGGTAGAATTCCCATTAATCAACATTCTGTTCGATCTCGATTATTTTAATGAACTGTTTTGCGTTCGTGTGTATTTGAGCTTTACTTAAATATTTACTTTAGATATTTATTATCGTAGTTAATAGCTTATTATGATATTTGGATATTTATAATCATAATAGATAGTTGTTAATCATAGTAAAAATATAATGGACCCATAATTCAAAACTATATATTTTTCAACTTTCTAGTATCGGAAGTTAAATTATATTTTATATTACTAGTTTTAATTTTATTAATACTTATTAAAAAGATCAATTATAGTATGTACTAATATTACTATAGGATCTTGGCGGCTGGTTGTGGGATCGAACCCCACCAAATGATCCCATTTGGTGGGGTTCGAGTTATTTAAAATATATATTTCCATTTCTTCGCTCTGGTGTCAAGGCAAAGCGCGGCGCTGAGTTCCGCTACTTAACACTCAATGCCTCCAGTATTCGGCGGAAAGCCTGCCCTGCCTACCCTGCTGTGTGCTGGATACAGCGTGAAGCTGATTTATTATTCATATTCTATTGTAGGTAAAGTAAGTTTAGGGATATAACTATCTTTTATTCACTGTAACTTACATATTTAGTTAGACTACGATAGTAAAATATGAAACAAAATAAAGACACGATACGAATAACCGTTAATCCAATTTAGCGTCAGATTTCTTGTATGTCATTTGTCCTTGAAGTATACGTTATAAGCCGCTATGAGCGTATAAGACTTTTATGTCGACATTTAGCTAATGTCACAATGTTACATTGATTTCCCTATAGGTTCCTTACCAGCAATCACTTCACTTTAATCTACGAAGGTTAAGAAATATATCTATATATAGTATATACTCAATATAATAAAAACTGAAGAGTTTGTTTGACTCAACGTACTAATCTCAGTAGATACTGGAACGAAATGAAAAAATATTTTTATGTTGACCTGCCCATTAATCGACGAAATTTAAAATATTCTTTATTTTTTATTTAAGCTTTACTAAGTCGTTTATACTTATTACATTATTTATATTCAGAATCAGAATTATCTCGGGCCGTTGAATTTCTAGTGTCATGCGGATGCGCGCAAAACCGCAGACAAACGTTATAAAGCATTTTTATACAATAACCAACATACCGTCGATATTGTAGTAACTTTCTTAAATGTATTTTTGGTAGAAATATTATTTTCACTCAAAAATCATATTATCTATGGCGAGGCACTCAATTTGATAATATGTAGTTATATGTGTAACTCAATATACAATATTTTTAAGTGATAGACGACAGTCTCAATTTTCCAGCATCACTTCAAATTTGCAATAATGTAACTTCACGATTTTTCATATTTATATCATATATTTTGGTTGCAGGTGCAAACCGCGATAGAAATGAATAGTGCCAGCTCGTGTTTACGTATAATGTGTATAAAGACTATAGTTGCTAGTGCGTATAAAACGCTTGTAGTGTTAAAAATCGAGACAATGCGCGTGTAAAGTTCGACCACGACGTCGAATCAATCCGAGTGGGGGTCGCTGGCGGCCGCGACCCGCGATGTTATGGACGTTGTACTGGGTAATGAGAGTGACGAGTGGTGGAACGCGACGGAGGCGGTCGACACGCCAGACTTGTACAACTTCTGGGCATGGAGCATCGTCGACGGCGCCCTCATGCTCCTCATCGTCAGCGGGAACACCCTCACCATCCTCGCCGTCACGATGAGCCGCCGCCTGTCCTCGCTAGTGTCGAACCAATTCGTACTGAACCTAGCGATATCAGACCTGATGGTGGGCCTCACTCTGCCCTACCATCTGGTCTTCTACCTCGACGATGACTTCGGCAAGATCAAGTGGTCGTGTCTAATGAGGTTCATACTCATAATACTCGCGTGTCTCGCCTCCATTTACAACATTATCGCCATCGCCGTAGACAGGTATGAAAAATTTGTTGTCACAGTATTAAATCCTCTACCTATATATAAACCTATAAAAACGAATATCGAAAATCGATGAAGGTTGCACGCGATGTAAAATTTTAGATTCATGCAAACAAAAATGTATATAAAACCAACATAAATGCTGTAAATTACGTTGTATTACAGGTATATAGCCATCGTGCATCCATTACACTACAGCCGCTATTTGACGAAGCTGGCGACGCGGCTGCTGATGAGCGCTACCTGGTCTATAGCGGTGTGCATCAGCTGCATACCAATGTTTTGGAACGACTGGCACGACGGTGTTAGTTGTGAAATGAACATGGTAAGGTTTTTTTTTTAATTTCATTATTTTTATATATTATTGCACACATATTATAGCATTATATCTGATAGCACGTGGGGTTTACGGGTTCGACCCCCCACTCATGATAATATTTACACATAATTTTTTTTCATCTAAAAATGTCTGTGATAAAGCTTATATATAGTTAATTAAAAACAAATGCCAAACAAATATACTTTATAAACCTTATAATAATTATTAATTTTATATTTTTTCAGGTGGTACCAAAAACGTATACGACTAGCATCCTAGCGCCAATGTTCTCACTTATCTGGATGGTGATGTTCATTTTGTACTGGAGGATATGGCGCGAGGCTACTTGCCACGCGCGTCGCATGCGGGCCAATACGTGCTGCCCTACCGGAGCCAACGATTGGAAAAGCATACAGGTAAACTGTTTAAACCTAATTGTAATATATAATTTAGACTAGTAAAAAACGTGTTCACATTCTTTTATCTTGTATAATTTTAACGTTTTTCCTTTTTTTAAATTCCAGGTGGTCCTGTTAGTTCTAGGATCATTCTCAATTTGCTGGATGCCATTCGTTGTAGTGGCATGTGCTCAGACGTTACCAATCGCAAAGTTACACAGCCCGATCTTATACCGTCTCACATCGTCCCTTGCCATGTCTAATTCCGGCATAAACCCTCTAATATATGCATGGAAAAACGCAGGATTTCGTGCTGCATTTGCCAAATTATTACGTTGCAAGCGGCCTGACACATCAGAATATCGAGGATCTCCAGCACCAGAAAGAAAACGAGGCTCAGTGGCCCTACGTGAAGGCTCTATCACACGAACTGCACCTAACAACCTATCTGCAATGGGAGGAAGACCAGCTCGTCTACTGTACGTGGAACGCGAGCCTGATACGGCCAGATGCAGGATTATAGAAAACGCCGGGTATGTAGATGCAGAGAGGGGTGACACGAACCCCTCTTACGCTCCCGACGGCCCGACGCCAGTGCACAGGGCCACGCGGCCGCCAGACGTAGTGTAGTGTATATAACAATAAACGTTTTGTGGGAAACGTGAAACGCTTCTAGTTCTTAATGTTGTTAGTGAGTGTAGGTACTCCACTTGCATTAGGTACCTACCTGTTCAAGTCTACGCTCAAATTTATGAAAGCTTTATTGTTAAATTTTTATTGAAAAATTCTAATAAGTTCCCTGCCATATGAAAAATTTTAATATGAAGATATTCTTTATCATCTGCTATCAGATGTTTAAATACCGATAATACTTAAAATGTTGGATGTAAAATAAAAATATATTTAACAATATGTACTCTAAGAGTTTCATTTATCTCTTTATTATTAATTTAATTGTAGATATTGAATTATAGTTTTAAGAAAATATATTTTGTTGTTAGGGCTATAGTTTATTAGTAGGCACACTTCGCGAGGTTTAAGGTGAGCTTGCATTTATGAGTGATTATAAAAGTAGAGACAAAAAGATTTACATTATTAAAAAAATACCATCATAAAAAAAATATCTACGAAAAATACGCCGGATATTGCGTCGTCATAATTTTTACTCTCATTTGAGTATCATTTGATAAAATAATAAATCTCTTTGTTATATCCATAAGGAGAGCGTAGTGTCTACGTTTTTTACTACTTGGTCACATATTCTCATTGTTGTACAGTGATTATTATTTTTTTACTTTCATTTAATCGCTCATAAAAAAACATATTAAGAATTAAAGATGTGAAACTACTATCAGTATAAGAGATGTAGAGCGGTTGTCAAAAAGCAGTACAAACTGGTTTGAGCCAAGCCATGACTTCACACCTACACTATATGGGCACTCACACGAATTCACAGCTCAGCTTAAGACTTCGCAGACTGTATTCTATTATGTTTTGTATTTGAAATTAAACTACGTACACATATGTTAACGCCATCTACTAAAGCGTTTGAGAAATACAAATGTTTCAGAACCTCTCTCAGACCAACATCCTCGCTATGTACGTACAGAGGTCGCTTTAAGACAAAATGATGAAATGAAATGATTTTGTTTTTTGTACATATTTTTTTTTGTTTACAGTAAATAACGTATATAAATTAAATGAATACCTATATAAATAAAATAGAATAAATTTAGAGAATACAAATTATATTTAATCATTCCAGTTTTAAAAAAATATTAAAATGACTATCTTTTAACACAATATAATAAAATCACATACTGATTTTATTATATTTTCATCACAATTTCTGTTTCTCCATTTACTTTACTTGACACATGTTTGTGACCGACTTTGATATGGATTTCATTACTATTGAAAGATAATCTTATGTATAATAATTATTATACAAAAATATATGTAAGTTGAAATAGATTCATTATCTTATTACAAAATTTACAAAATATTGAATGTTGCTAAATATTTTTTTGCAGCAACATCTTACCTAAGTGTTGGCCATCGTAGCACAGTGACATAGCGGCTGACTGAATACACGATAGTTGTGGGTTCGATTGACAGTCGGGAAAATTAATAATGTCTATGTCCTTGCAATAAATAAGACAAAGTGCAGCGTAGAATTCTGCCACTCGATACGCTGTGGTTGGTCTCGGGCGGATCTTACGTTAGATATAATTTAAGAAATATTACAAAGAAACATATAAAATTATTATTCTAAAAATACGTAATTGTATTTCCTCTAGGCTAAACCTTGATTAAAATCCGCGTTAATGTATGTAATGTTTTAAGCTGAACACGTAATCATTTTTATCTCTAAAATATTAATATAGAAAACAGTTTGTCAAAGTTTAGTATAAAATTTTATCGACACAAACCTGAAAATAAGCCTATTTCATATAACATTTAGATTATCTTTAAAAAAACAATATGTATCGCCTTCCTTCATATAAATATTAGTATGTGTATTTCCAACGCGGCTAACTTGCAATAATTAAAACATCTATATTGTATATCGTCATAATATAGTTTATATAAATTAACAATAATACGATGACAGTGTGATCACAAGCACCGCTTCACAAAACTAAATATTCATATTACGCCATGTAAATAAAATTGCTAGATTTCCTCGGAACATCACTTTTGGCGGTGACTAAAAATCAGATAAGTAATCTATTATAATCGTAACGAAACCTTACAGGGTATTCTGGATAATAAACCAGGTGTGAAAAAAAGTAATGAGTGGATTAGATACAATATAAAAGAAATGTATAATCAATTATTTTTTAAATCAAATTCGTCATCAACATAATTATTTATATATTATTAAACTATTATTAAACTGTTTCTACCACATGATAATTAATTTTAAATAATACAACGACCTGATGTCATGAACTAAACTAAAAAGAGACGGATGTTTAAAATAAACTCTTAAAATCATCCCAAATGCTAAAATAACAAACAGATAACATTTACAGATAGATCGTTGCGAGAATATTATTATGAAGATCATTAAAATTAAATTTATAAGCAAATAGGTTTCCATGGTGGCTCGAAAACTGGGCAGAAAACATGAAACTGAGTGTCTTTAATTCTATATACTACGTTTCCACTCCGTCTCCTGCTATATGTGGAATACAGCGTTCAGTTAATATGTGCAAAAGTTTGACCATGAATTATTATAGTAAACCACGACGTATTTTTAATGATGATAAATGGAAGGAAATTTAAGTATCTTTTATTTTCTACTGTTTTTTAGAAGAAATCATGAGCGAAAGCTTATTTTGATATTAAGCATGCAATATATCTTTCACAATATCTATAACTAAAATAAAACATGGAATATACTAAATCTAAAACGTAATAAATTTTAATCCTAAATTTTATAAGCAACACTTACCTCGACTCCAGTAACGCCAAGGGCTGTGACCAAGTTGGGTGTCATCCTAAAAGGCACCTTCTCGGGAACGCGCAGGGTCTTCCCCTTCTCGAAGCACACGTTATAGTCAATATGCACCACCTCACCAGACGTCAAGTCCACTAACACATTGTCCAAATGTCGGTCTCCCAAACCGATTATGTAACCTATAGTACTCATTACGGCAACCGAGTAACTATACCGACGCGTCATTTGCCACCACTGTTCTGGACTCACGCTGCTACACCACAACTCCCTCCATAGTAAATCTCGTGGAGTTTCATCTGACAACTGCTGTAATACCTGTTTCAAGATGGATACGGGCCATTCTTTCCTATTTTCAGTGGGAATTCCTGCTTCTTTTAACAGCGGATTAAGTTTACTGTAAAACAGCTCAGAAGGACGAAGCACATTGACAGTCTTGTTCGTTTTAGCAGATTGAATGGCCGCTTCGCGATTTTGCCAGCGCTTATATAACGCAAATAATGGTGTTACGTTGTCTACCCAACTTATGAGGCCTGATCTAGGACCAAGAGGAATGACCGAATAGTGTCGAGCTCTGTACGTTTGATTATCATTATTTTCAGAATCGCGTGCCAGCATCGTATTAGTTATCGACAGCAATTGCATTATTCTTTCGTCTAAATGCAAGTCTTCTAAGCCCTTGAAAAGATATGTATAAGGTTTACCATCAGAGCCGTAAAATACTAATTTCTTTGGCCGCGTCTTAGTAGGAAGTATGGCAACATTATTTTCAATTGATTTTATTGTAATTCTCACAGTTCTCGTATTGGTGTGCAAACCGGGCATCGTAATCACTGTGTCTTTCATTTCAGCTAAAACAGGGCTGATATCAGACATTTTTAATATATAAAAAGCTCTTTTGTTCACCTTTTGTTGTAATTTTATTTGTAACTGTTTAAGTGGCGCCCAGGATTCTTGAGGCTTTTCAGGATTGGTTGGATCTTTCAGTTTATCAATAACATCGACGATGATGGCTTGAAATTTATTTTGAAACCCGATCTCATGAGGTGTCTCTGGCTGAGCAGATGTTATCCGATTAAGTTGTTCGAGAACAAACACTATCGGTTCAAAAATTATACGATGCTTTTCTTTAATCAGTTTTTCTTTTTCTTCTGCACTTAAGTTGGCATTATTTTTTACTTTCGTGATTTCAGTCTCTAGTTGAATTAAACGTTTACTAAATTCTGTGTGATGTTGCACTAACGTTCCTAGACACAGTTCATCCCATAGTAAGTTTATCCTCTGCAACTCTTTTACTAATAATTTCACTTGTGATATAGTTTTAGGAGCCTGCTTAGCAAGAGTTTCAACCATGTCCAAGAAACAAGAATTTAATTCGTTATTAACCACTTTATCACTAGCTGAGTCTTCCAAATCCAAATCGTCCTCACTATCAGGATCATCATTGGACAAAAATGACCTAGGGACGTGTAAATTTGTCAAGCTATTTTGTTCATTTTCTACAGCACCAACGACTGCTGGGAATGTAATTAAATGCGGCGTATCTTCTGCTAATCTGCACAGCAAATCAGAAACACACTTTCTTACATAAGTTTCTGGATGATTAAGCCTTGAAAATAATTGAGGAATAATTACTTTCCACGGTTGTGTAGGCGTGTTTGCTAATCCTGATTCAAGGACAGTTTGTAATTCCATAGCGTGTTTTACTATCAATCGCAAAAGCCTAAGTGTTGCATTAACAACAGCATTTTCGCCACTATGATTAATATAGTCTGATGCACATATTAATTGTAAAAATTTGAAATAGGCATCCGCTGATAACTCGAAGTATGAAAATACTCTTTTCTGAGCTTGCCGCCATATGTCTACGAGCAGGGCAAGGTGTTCAGGGAAAGCGTTATTTAAAGATGGAACGGTACGCAATTGGTTTTCGATCATTTCTGAGGTATTTATTTCATTCCAATCTATATCTTCTTCATCACACGTCGCTTTTGTTTTTGACAATATCTCACAGACAGCTTCGAAATCTTGAGGTGAACAACCTATCATTACACTTTCTATTTGAAGCTTGTCATTATCAGTAAGTTGTTCTCGTGTTTTAGAACTAAACTCAACCATTTTGCGACCCCATCTAAAACACCAAGCAGCAAAGTTAGCCCAAGCTTTAGCCAGACCTGGACATTGGTTTACGCCAAACTGCAATAGTTTACCAACTGCAGAGTCAGTCAGAGGAATAACGTTCTCCGATATATTGTTATCTACTAAGCCGATTTCAGGTAAAGCTTGTACTAGTTTGGACAGAGGTGAGTCATTTTCTAAGATATTTTCGTTTTCATTTTGGACCCATTTTGAAAGTGTCAATAACAATCTAGTTCCCTTTTCTCGTAGTTCGTAATTTTGCTCTCCCATAGCTAATCTTTGAGAAAATCCAAGGGATATACTCGCACATAAATTGATAGCAGTAGCTTTCGACTCATCTTTAGCATAGGTAACTTTGCACAATTCTGTCAGAGCAGTGGCGTTATTGAGTGTCCATATATCAAGGTCATACGTATTGGTCGATACAAATAAAACATCGCTTAAATCTTCCAATGTGCTCACGTTCAAGCACAACTGAAAAGCAGAATTGTTTTTAAAATGCCTTAGAAGCTCTCTCTTCGCCAGTACCAAATTAACGTTCTTTCTAGCGCTTTTTATTACATCGAGTCTTAAGCATTCATTATAAAAGACATTTTCTTCGGTAATGTTAAGCTTCGTGAAATATTGATTCCACCATAAAACGCGAGTCAAGTTTTTTATTTCTGTGCCATAAATATTTTCCTTAATAGCAGATGGCTTGAACGGATTAGTTATTGTTTTTCCATTCTTCATTACATTCAGTAGACCATTATTTGCTAGCTGCATTATAGCTATATCTTTAAGAAAATGGACAGCATTCGTCCGCGAAAACTCTTCTGCACTTGAATTTAATAAACTTTCACATTCTTTCAATAGTGATTCGTATTTGTCACTATATTTATTATGATAAATATTAATCGCTGAATATATTAACGTAGTCTCAATTTTATCTATTAGCCCTTGACATGAATAAGCATTTTTGGGCGAATCAGATGAATCTATGTCCAAAATGTTCCAATTACTAAGTTCCGGTATTTCGTTACCATCTTCAAAATCTTGTAAGACGGTAAGTGGTTCCCAAATTGAATTACGCATACTTCCTTCAGTATTCTGTTTCCATTCTTCCATGTCAGCCCAGCTTTGTATATTTTTATAGCACTCTAACACTTGCTCGTCAATGAACTTACTTGCCTTAGAGCCTACTTTACTTTCATTCTCGTCATTATTTTCATTGATCTGTTGATAAGTCTTTTTATAGAACTCAGAAGCTAATTCAAACCTAAAGTTAGCTTGTTCAGCAACACCTTTAAGCCAGGCAAATTTTAGTTCAAACTTTTGCTTTATCCACACATATAAACCATGAAGAACTTCAGGTTCCTTAATATTTATGAGGGCTCGTGCAACACTTATTGTTATCGCTTCTATATCTATGTTCGAGTTAGTTGAGGCGTTTTGCAATATCAAAGAAGCATGATATATCGCCGCCCCATAATGTCCACCGTAAATACTCACAGCGAGTGCTGCCGGACGAACTCTGTTATTCCACTCACGGCAAGTTGTCCAATTAGTATGGAAAAATGTTTTGACGGGTTTAGCAACTGCTGGTAGCACTGTCGCCGTACCTTCCGCAGCATTATAAGTATATTTTTCTAAGAACATCATAAATTCTACCAGCCATCGTGCCCTAACTTGTTCAGCTGTTGCTATATCTAATACTTTTGCACTCTCCGAAGCTACATATTTCGTTTCGGATGATGATATTTCTCTCGCTACACCTTTTAAAATGCCTTCAATCTTTGTAAATGTCTCCTGAGGTTTACCTAATGGTGTACGAAGTTTTAATAAAATACATGTCTGAGCCACTTCAGACAGGGACCAGCTGGCACTTATTGAAGAGAAATTTGTTGCGCATTCCCGAAAGAACAATAGGGCGTTTTCATCTAAGTCTTGACACTGAAGAGGCCAAGATGATATGAAGATGTCTCGTAAAAAGCTCTTATTATCTAAATTTACTTTCGTTAGACAATTCATTATAGATGAGAAATGATGATTAGGCAATGTTGTAAACGATCCTCGCATGAGATACTCTTTGAACGAATTTAGTTTTGTATCACAGTTTATGACCAAATTGTTCATTTTGCGACTAGTAAATGTTTTTACGATTTGTTTATCAAATTCTTGTTGTACAATGTCCCATGGCAGTTCAAACAAAACTTTCTTACATATAGCGGCCAATACTTTATTTTCATTGTCAATATGTAAAATACATACCACTGCAATTGTTTTGAGCAAAAGCATATTCCACACCATGCTTTTATTCTTAAGTAAATATTGAAAATTTTTGATCACTATTAAAACAATTTCACTGTCGAAACTATGGGCCAATGTTAGCATATTGGTTGTCAATAAAAGAAAGCTTTTCGATATGCTAACAATAGGTAAATAATTGTCTAATTGGCAAAATATATCTGATATCCATGTCAAAATAAGAATTAATGTTTCATTAGGCATTTGTTCATCAAGGACAATGCTTAAAGTGTTTAATATTACAGTAAGATGTCCAGAAGTTGGGCTTGAGCTGGACACATCTCCTAAAGATAAGTTGGTTAAACCAAATAAGTCATTACCTCTTCCTTGGGAATTTGTTACTAAGTCGCTAGAAGCAATGAAATGGTTATTCTTTTTACAATGAGAATAAAGCAAAAAGAGAATAGCGTATTGTAGTGCTGGATGTTTCTTCATTAAAATTTCATCATGTGGACACATTTTGATAGCCAGTAACTCCAAAATGCTCGGTTGCAATGCCCACATCCCAATTATAGAGTTACTTGCATTTGCCAAATCAGAAAGACATTGTAAGTAAAATATAATGTTTTTTTCTGCATCATCTTTCGTGTACTCTTCTGTGTATTCAACTTGTAATATTTGCACATCTTGTATTAAGATAGAGTATGAATTTTGTATGTCACTTAGAACATATTTATATGCTTCTTGTAAAAGTGGGATATTTTTCAAGTTAAGTAAATTACTATATATGAACATAATACCATTCAGTATCCTAGTGTCTTCAGAGAAACATAAGGGTCGGAGTAAAGATCCAGGACCTATAGTCTGAGAAATAAAATCTAGTGGAAGATTTGACGCTATTTCCTTGATAGTAACTGAAATTAGGCTTATAATGCTTAAACAAGTGTTTTCATCTATTTGCAAATAGCTATTAACTTCCAAAGTAATAAGTGAAAACAAAGCAGGTTGACAGGAAGTTGATTTAGTTTGCAAATACTTTAGTAATAATATAATGCATTTGTTACCTGCTAAAATTAGGTCCGATTCTGCATTTTCGGTGAGAACCTTAATCATTACATTTACAATTTTACTCAATGCGTCAGTCAGAAATGACCAAGTAACTGACTTTGAGACTGTGGGGTTCAGCAAGTTACCCAAACTTTTAACAACTGTGTTAAAAACATTTAAAAACGATGAAATCTTTTGCATGCAGTCTTCATGTGAGTTAGCATCACCATCTTTATCACTTTTATTGGAATCCAAGTCATTACAATATGCAACCATATCCTCTACAAACTGATTTAACAGATTTATTGAAAATCCCACATCTGCTTGCCAATGACGGCTCAATTTAAATAATGATTGTACAGCAAAATCTTTAATCTTCTTCGTTTGGGCATTATCAACATGCCATCCAACTAAAATATCTACTGTATCCACAAAGTGATTAGCAAAATGTTCTGGGTATGAATTAGACATTAATGTCATGGCATTTATGGCAGCCATAAACACTTCGGCAGAATCTGTAGCTTCAATGATAGTTTGTATCTTTTCTAATATGTCTTCTGCAAAATCAGGTAGATTGGGAGTTTCAAAATCAAGTTGAAAGGTTTCTGTGAAAGAAAGAACTAAAAGATGTTTAATAGATGTGTTATGCACAGAATATGTTGACATAATCCAATCAAGATGTTTTCTAAAGTCAGGTCCCATAACATAGCCAATTCTGCCCAACACCACAGCAGCACCCTCCTTTGTCTCAATGCTAGGTGCATCATAAAGCACATCTAACAATGATTCCACTAATATATCATAAGATCTTCTAATATAACGTGCATTTTCAGGCATCATTACAGCATCTTGCAATTTGCTACATATTGTAAGAGATTTCTCGACATCGACTTCCGCACATAGACGACGTAAAAGCTTAGAAATACGTGGGTCCTCAGGTAGATTTACTACCAAGTCCGATCTCTCATAAAATTTATTATTGTTTCCTTGCGACCAATTGTCAATTTTGGGAGTGCCTAACGATTCGTGATATCTGTAGGAGTTTTCATCTCGGTCACCTCTTGGCGGGAAACCGCCACGGCCTCTGGTGCCACCCCTGCTTCCGCCTCTGGAGTGCCGGAACTCAGTGACTCGTCCTCGCGACCGAAAACGCGACTCCCTAGGACCTCCGAATGAGGAAGGTCCATCGTATGCGCCAACATAACCTCTGACCTTATCATCCGCAGTGTTTTCATGTCCAATTTCGTCCCGATCAGAAGCGTCAATATTATCCGATAATTTTGAACCTTTTACTTTACTATTTGAGGTGGTGGATAGCATCACTAGAACTTGTTTTTGATGTATAGACGTCACAAAACATTGCCGTAATATTAAGAGCGAAATTCAGTTAAAACTTCAGACACAAACGCTTTTTGTCGAAATTCCTTCGCCAACAGAGATGTCACAGACACAGACGTTATACATATCAGTTATCACCTGTCATTCTAGTAGTTTCTGAACGACACATTTATTTTAACAACTATTTATTACCATAGGTTAAACTAATACGGTATATATAAAAAAATATTAAAATAATTTTATAGTTTATGTTATTAAAAATATATTTTATTCTAACTTACAATATAAAATAATTGTCTATCCCTAAAAAAACTAAAGCTCAATTTCGTATCTGTTATGTGGATAATGGATGAAATCAATATATACTCTCTCTGTTTTATAAAATTATTTATTTATTCTTGGGCAGCCTATTCGTTGAATTTTGTATTATTATTAATCTGTAGCTAAAAACATTATACTCTATAGGTTTATAGTTATGGATATATAGCCTTCCAAAATCACATCCTGTAGGTATAGTAATATATGTTCTGTGGTCTTCATTGTAGGGAAAACAAATACAAATGTCTAATTTGTTAACTAAGTAGGTTATGCTCTTAAACGTGGAATTTTGAATATTGATAAAAGTTTAAACAAGTATTCATTAACACTCATCTGTTTTTAATGTGGTAAATAACAATGAAAAGCACTAAAAGAAATCACGATTTTAAAGGTAATTGTTATAATAAAAAAAATTGATACAATCCATCACTCTAAAAAATTAAGCTTTTAATCGGATCTTTCGTTTTTGACTATGGATAATAGGGAGAGGATACTTAATAATAAGCTATCTCTTTTATTTTAAATAAAAAACACTTGATTGGGACTGTACAAAAAAAAATTAGTCTAATATAAAATTCACAGTATAACATATTTTTATTTTATTTCTTTACAGCATTGGAGTTAAAAGTCGATGAAAATTCTACTTCTCCCCATATAATTTATTTTAAAGAACATACTGTAAGGAACCACACAAGTGATAAACCTTCAGGTAGAACACTCTTTATTGTTAACATCCCACCATATGCTGATGAGAAGGGCCTTAGAAATGCATTTAGTGAAGCCGGTACAATAACCTCTGTTACTTTTTACAAGAAACCTACTTCAGAAGTAATTGAAGAACAATTCATAAAGAAACCACAAAAACTATCATTTAAAGTTTGCTATTTGGTTTTCAAAAAAGTTTCAGAATTAGATAGAGCACTTAAATTAACACAATTAAGTCCTATGAATTCAAATGGCCATGAAATAAAAATTGGTTTAAAAAAATGGGTTGAAGAATATAATAATTCCATAGAATTGACAAAAGCATTAAAAGAAAGAATTGAGACTTTCATGAAAGAATATGACAAAAAAACTGCAATTGAAGAAAAGAAAGAAAAGGCACTGGAACAGGAGGATAGTGAAGGATGGGTGACAGTTACTAAAAGGGGCAAGGTTCAAAGTTTTGCTAGAACAGAAAAAGTTGAGAATAAAATCATGGCTAAAGAAGATAGAAACAAGAAACGAAAAGAACTTAAAAATTTCTACACTTTTCAAATCAGGGAATCCAAAATGAAACACATTGTGGCTTTAAGGCAAAAATTTGAAGAGGACAAGAAAAAGATTGCACAAATAAAACAAAGTCGTAGATTTAAACCATTCTAATTTTAATAGTAAATAAATTCATATTTGTTAACAGTTTTTTTTTTACATTTCCATAATATACTTTATAAAATTTGCAATTACAATGATTATTTTCTTCTCTAGTTTACATTTTACATACTGGGTATATAATGATGTGGTGTACTA
>DWAE01000192.1:0-19688 GCA_018237945.1 Heliconius sapho
AAATATTTCATCTCCTCGAGTGGGGATCGAACCTACAACCAGTCGGTTTTACAGTAACACTTTGTGCCGCTGCGCCACGACCGGCCTCAATACGTGCGTAAGTACTTATAACATATTAAATTATAATGATTAATACTTTATCAACACGAAAACATGTAATATTCCTAGTCTCACGTGAATAAGGGCTGACGAAACCAACGTCTAATTATATCCCAAAACACAAAATGTCCAAATATTTACAAAATGTCCAAATATTTACCGCGAATTCACTTCGCCTCTCTATTCAATCTACTTAATAATAGTATGATACTAATATTACATTAAAGTATGTTTTCCGATTCCCGTTTAGATATATTTATGTCAATATAATATTATATTAGAGACTATAGTAACTCAGTGGCACAACGTCTTTCTTACAAGAAATGGTTGTAAACTCGATTTCTACTTAGAGAAATGACTTATTTTCATTTCTCCGCGTTGGCGGTGGCAAGACACAGTCACAATACGCAAGTTGAGAACGAAAAATGTAAATGTTGTTAGAAATTGTATTATTGCTTTACACTTTGTCCCGCATATGGCAGAGTAGGCCGAGAAAAATCTAGTAGTTAAACACTCTATTCTCCGCTTTCTGTTGAAATTCAAGACATTCGAATTGTGGAATTCCAACCGCTTTTTATCAATTCATTCCCTCGAGTAAGGGCAACAACCCACACGATGTTAAAACATAATTTAAAAATATTATCGGTCTTATATATATAATATGTACAATCTACATACTCATATATAATATGTTACTAGTTGGGTTACTTGATGGTAAGAACACCTGCTTGCTAATCGACTGTAAAGTTCAAGTATCTGACACCATTAACAGGGTATCCGGACCCTTCTATACATGCTTTCTCGTTGATATTTAATTTATACATATGACTAAGTTTGGCCTGTAGCTTCGGTCATATGTTACTTCAAATTTAGATTGGCGATATTATTATAAGTAAATTCACACTGAACCCGCACACAGCAAAGTAGACAAAGGGAACCTGGGCACCCAGTGTTATGGCACTCCGTTCCTCTAATTAAGTTACTTCCATTCCCAGTTTCCTACCGAACTCTAGAGGCATTGCGTGTCAAATGGCGAAAGTCATCGCCTCGTTTTGCCTCTATACCAGTGCGAGGAAATATAAAATATTTCATTCTCCCAAGTGGAAATTGGACCCACAACCGTCGCGTCACAGTGGCTGATGACGATATAAGTATAAAATTTTAAAACTAAGATTTTATTGAAACGATTCGTCTGTCGCAATTTTTTGTACTAGATGTAGAGTGTAGAATAGCAGAAAAAATTAAGTATTCCCTGTTCCTTTTACGGGAACATGAGACATGTTTGAATGAATTAATTAATATTATAAATTAATTTTCAATGAACATATTATTGGTATGCATGCATATATAAGCCAAATTTAGAACAATATTTGATCAATTATTTAAATAAACAGAACTATTTGAAAATGTTTTTTTTTTATTTTACTATTATAACAAAAAAAAAATTTCAAGTTGTGAGATTTATTACGTATTAATACTAATCAATAAAATGATTAACATTCTGTTTTGATATGCATATGTATTATGTACGTATATTATATTATTTGCAGTGTTTACTCTAGAATATATATAATATTCTTTAGAATATTGTAGTAAATAGGTACCTTTTGTCATTATCAAGGGCTTACTAGATTAACATTTAAGATCAGTAAGATCAGACTAAAAGGTTTTAGTTTCAGCTTAAGCTTAATGGTATTGCTTCCTTTCTATCATGTATCATTTCTATAAATTTCAAATTATTATTAATAGAAGCACGTGTTTCTTTCATGAAACATAAAAACTACTAAAGTTTCTTAGTGTAATTTGTATTTAAAAATCCTTCTTTTGTGTAGTTTAGTTCTGTTCTGTTTCTTACTTTATGACTTTTAGGCGTGCTAGTAGAGTATAATTTATTTTGCCAATGTCACGTAGAATGAAAAAGGCACAGTGACGATTAGTCATATTAATACAAAGAAAGTGACACTTAAAAGACTAAAATCAATCGTATAAAAATAGAAAGTATAATTGTATATGGCTTATGGCTACCTAAAAACCCATATTTTGACTAAAAACACTGGCCCTAAAAAGTGACAAAGTTATCTATCTAACTTTTTAAATAAAAACAATAATTCAAAAATTTCACCAAAATTGTGTAAAACGAAGTAATTCACAAACAAAAACAACCATATTATAAAGCGCAATCAGAATCGTGCGTAATAATATATTGTAATCCTTTGACACCGTAAAGGTGTTAATTCGCACTTATAATTCCCATAACTGCGAATATTACCCGTCTTATTAGATCGTAAAGGTAACTTATAAATTTAGGGGCCTTCATCGAAAAGCTACCATTATTAATGTATCAAGAAATAACAGTGCATCGCTACTTTTTTTACTTTTTTTTTATTTTATTATTTCTTTAATATGGTTACAGTTAGCGAGGCACAAGCTGAGTTAAAATAAAGTTTATTATTAGGGACATTAAAAATTCTAACACAAAGTATATTAAAATCCTTAAATTTTGTACTATATTAATTCTATTTTTTATTTATTTATTTATTCTTCCAGATATTTGGTCCTCGTAATTTTAACTGTCCTCTGTTTTGTCGTTTCTGTTATTACTGATTTTTTTGTTATATCAACAAGAACAACGTTGTTCATTCTTGTACAGTGGTAGCGCCAACTTTATCTTTATTTTTTTTTTATAAATCGTATGTGTATACATAAAATATTAAGAATTAAATATCTGACGTTGCTATCAGTACCTGAGGACGACGCCGAGTCACTTCGTATCTACAGTATACATTAACACACAAATGTAAAGCTCAGGTTAGAGTTCTTTTAAAAAAACCAACCTCCAAGGTAGAGAAAAAAAACTGTAACACTACAAAAAAAACTAAATATTCAATATTATATGTCTAAAGTAAAATAAGTAAATAAAATAAGTTGAAGTTGAAGTCATCCCGCAGAACTGGACATGAAACTATTTGTGGGTTCGATCCCTACTCCAGGAAAATAATAATTAAATTTTATATGAAATATTTATTTAAATTTTTATTATCAATTCTTCACTCTGGTATAGAGGCAAACCGCGGCGTTGAGTTCCTCCACTCAACATGTAATTCCTCCAGAATTTAGCGGAAAGTGAAAACGGAGTGTCTTCACACAAGGCTTCCCTCTGCCTTGCCAGCTATGTGCCATATACAGCGTGAAGCTGATAAAAAAATAGTTAAGTTTAAAAAAAAATGTAGAAATGCTAACAACAAATGTTGCATCTACCGTATAAAATTTTCTACGTGGCTCAATAAGATTATATGGCTTAATCGGCTACAACGTTGCTGCGATATTTAACAGGTATTGGCTAAAATCCCCTTTGATAAAATTGTATACGAAATTTTTGTTTTTATTTTTACAAATACAAGTTAACACTTGTATTTGTAAAAATAATTTAATCATAACAATATAATAAACAGTACGTTTTTTAATGTATATTGAATAACGTTAAAAACTAAAGTAATTTGTAAAAAAAGTAAAATAATGGTAAGGAAAAAAAAATGTAAAAACTGTGTCAAGAATTTAAACATAGTGTTGAAACGCTTTCAGAATTTTTATACCGGAAATGAACTTTAATTCAGGCCATAATTGAAATGATTTTCTGTGAAATCACGGCTTTTATAGAACAATCAATGGAAATAATATAGCAAGTTATTGTCAAATCAATATTAATAACTTATTTAATGTCAAAATAATAAACGAGAAGAAAAAATATACATTTTGATATCTAATTTAATATTTGATGCTGTACATACCAAAATATTAACTCGTTTTCTCCATTTTTGAGATACAATTAGTTTCTTTTAGGATATTACAATGTTTGTTGAATATCGGAACTCAAAGGAGAAATAGTTAAAATAATACATTGGCCGCTTTCTTCGAACTAATAACGATCGTCTTCACAGTCATACCACTTAGCCATTACGGCCTCAAGGTATTTTTATATGAAGTTATAAGTGTCAAGACCGAACTAACAACCTCTCTTGAAGCTAAGCCTCTATTGAGTTATAGAGACTTTATTGTCATCGACTATAAAAAGTGACCTCTTTACAAGTGGACGCGTTTTACTCGATAAGTTAAAAAATAACCTAGATGAATAGAATTTTCTTTCTAATTCTATAAAGTATACACTATACACACATATTGTGGCTCCAACTATCTTTTTATATCAAGTTTCCATATTATAACTTCCTTTCCTCGTCTTCTAAAAAGTTGTTGTTCAATTTGCAAATATCATCTACAATCTAAAACCAATTAATGCGTCACAATGATGATCGAAGAAATTTTTCATTATATATTTCTAAGACTCCATATTTAACTGTAGGTATAATATTAGAATGACATTTAAATATATTTCTTTAATCTGCAAATTTAATCATTTTTAAAATGATATAAAATCCTATTTCCTTTGTATAACTTAGAGATGGAGTAGGTGTAGGATATCTGTATAGTTCAAAGTTCATTCACAACTTCACATAGAAAACGCTTAATTTTTTTCCTAAAACAAAAAATAGAACTGCTCAAATTTCAGGTTGAAACTTTTTTTTACCATTTCACCATTATGCTTTGACCAGCCAGTCAGTAGTAATTTCGAATCTAATAAAGCAATTGATGCTTAAATTTCTATGCACTCCTTTCTGAACGGTTAGAACACATTGTATTTTTCTTCATATTTTCTGTTCAAGACCGTCGTGGCGCAGTAGTATATCGTCTGATAATAACGGCGGTTGTGATTTCGATCCTTACTGAAGAGAATGTACATAATTTATTTATTTGTCTCCATTTCTGATGCAAGAAACACGTCATTGAGTTTTGCCACCTAAGATGCAATGTCTCGAAATTGACTGGAAACTGGGAACGGAGTGTCTTAACGCTAAATTCTCCTTTGCCTATCCTGCTATGCGAAAAAAAATTATGATTTTCATCTTTTCACAGATGCTGTTACCACCAAACCAACTAAATACCAACTGCACCATGATTATGTCAAATCTAATCATTTATTTGAATATACAAAAAAATAAAAGCAATTTCTTTTGAAATTCTAATTGTGCCTTAAACTCTTTATGTGTAAATTCGATGGTTTTAGGTATTGGTTGAATTAACCAGTAATTTATCAAAGGATGCCAAGCGTAGCGTTGAGGTGTCATGCTTAATTTCCGGACTGCATTGTTGTATAGCGTGAGCTTATTTAGTTTTCTACGCTACGATATTTTTAGAATGCTTCAATATCTAAAATTTGAAAATGTAGACGTTTTACGTTATCAAAATGCTTAATTTGCACATAGTTTTGTTCTTGTACTGCGTAGTTATTTTTATAGGAATCAGATATTACATATTAAGAAAAAAAATTGTAAGCCGTGTGACTTTTTAAAGAAATTTATTTATCTCAAGATTGCGTGGTGGTTTCAGAAATTTGGTAAGACGTAAGAACTTAAAATACAAATAAAGTAGAAAAACCAAAAAAGTTAAAATTATAGGTATTTCATAGAAAAAAATATTTGCTTATATTTGTAGTTAATAAAATTTGAGTGTACACGTCTGCAAACTTATATTTATCATTTTTTATAATGTGCTTACCGTGGACCTACAATCCTGAAATTGATATGACCGGTTCTTATTTCTCTATTCTAATAACTTATTTTAAAATTATTTTTTTGATCATCATCTATTTTTTTTAATCATAATATATAACATACCTAAAGTGATAATTTTAGATATATGTTAGTTAATATATTTACAAGCAGTACTCGTCGTCTTGATATACAAAAAATTTAATAAGAAATCGGTTCATGACAATATTGTAATAAATATTAAATGAAGCAAGCATTTAACCTTTCGTTCTTTGTTTTAAATAAAGCGGAGTGAAGGAACTTCTTTTGTTTAAATTAATAACACCTGGTACATTTTATTTGGAGTGTAAGAAAATTATTTAACTCTATTGTAACAGCCGTTAAGTCAATTACAGTTTGATATCGTTGGTCCTAAATTTAATTGTAAGTCTTCTGTATAAAATTGAGTAATTTCGCTGTTACTTCGTGCATTGTAGGATATTTTTTTTATGCATTAAGTGAGTGAGCTAAGTACGTTAATAGTATTGTAGACAGAAAGGAACCTGGGAACCTAATGTTAAAACACTCAATGGTTTCCTAATTTCAGACGAATTCTAGAGCTATTGCGTATTGAGCGGCGCAACTCAACGCCGCGCTTCGCCTAGATAAATATCAAATATTTCATTTCCTCGAGTGGGGATCGAACTCACAACTTGTCGCGCTCACAGTCAAACGTCTCTGCTGACTTCGTGTTCTCACACGAGGCCAACCTATTTTCCATTTAGCCACCATTATTAAATTTGGCAAGCACTGAGAACTACAGTACGAATAAAAGATAAAAAATGGTACAAAACTCCTTTTATGGGAGTCTGTATTTTTTTTTATTTTTTTCATCACGAAGCATACAAAACTATGGTCGTCGCTTACTCCAAAGCCCAGGCAGTGTAGGAGTTGCATTAAATCAAATGAATATTACTTATTAAAAAAACACACGAAAAGCATTTTTAATTATCTATTTATTTAATGATATCTCAACAAGCACTCACCAAATTGGAACACAAAAGGTGAATAATATTGAAATCCGAGAAGTTCCATCGTCTTATAAATTTTACAAAGTAATATTTTAAATTATGTCATGACTTTCTAATATCTTCAAGCGGGAGCTCGAATTGTTCTTCCTATTCAATTGGTTTAACCATCTTACAACTTTTTTTTCTGCGCTAAAGTATTTTTTTGTCACAATTATATATACAAAAAAAACAGCACCGTATATGTTGACTATATATGGTATAAGTTTATCTTAAAAATTCGTTATGGAGTGCATAGTGATACCAGAATAATACTGATAGCATCACTACGCACACACTTCACGCTATATCCCGTACACAGAAGGGTTGGCAAAGGGAACCTAAAGTTAAGACACTCCGTTGCCCACTTGCCGCCGAATTCTTTTAGGCATTGCGTGTTGAGTGGCGGAACTCAACGCCGCGTTTAGGCTCGACACCAGGGATCGAAACCACGACGAATCGATTTTACAAAAGTCATACTTTGTGCCTCTGTGCCACTACTGACCTCATAATAATATAATAACAATATCATATTTTAAATTACTGAATTTTAAACAATAAATTTTGAGGTCGCCGTTTCCCAGCGGCACAACGACTGTAAATGCGACGGTAGCGGGTTTAATTCCAAATTGAAGAAATTAATTATCTTCATTTCCTCGCTCTGGTAACAAGACAAAGCATGACGAACGGTAAGTTCCACCAATCAAAAAGCCGTTTCTAAATATTTGGGAGGAAAGTGAGGAATAGAGTGTCTTAACACTATGTCTCCTATTTACCTTACTAAGTACGGGAAACAGTGTTAAGACAAAAAAATATTGAAAATAATGTTCAATAAACGTGATGGAGGAAAGAAAAAGAAGTAAGTATTGAAATATATTACGTGTAATAGCTACGAAATAGACGTAGCAATTGACAGATAGAGAGTGTCATTGATAAAAGAATACAAAGCTTCGATCCTTCGAGCTTCCTGTCGGACATGGAATATCGTCGAGCGGGGACATGGAATATCGTCTAAAAAAAGGCGTTCTATTCGATATGTTACAACACTTAAAACAGTATTGGTAAAATTAAGAAAAAAAATCTTTAGGAATTGTTAAATTTTACCATTTTAAAATAGTTGTTGTTAAAAAATAAATAAATACAATAATAAATATTTTACATTTTAATAGTTTATTTTACAGATTTTTAGAGCGCACGAAAAGTTCTATCCCGTCCGGGAAAAGCGGAACTTTTAAAGGATTACTTCGCTGTCCAGTCTCTTCGTCTGTGAAAATTATTTTCAACTATAAATATTTCTAAAGGACTTAAGTATAAACAAGGAACTGAAAATTGATAGTTTTTCATCACAGAAGAAATCATTAAACATTTTTGTATTATAGTATGAATTGTGTTTGTAGTTCATTTCACATACGTACAAAATTCTACATACAAAATTTCCAATATTTTTTCTTTGATTCACAAATCTGCCTTGCATTTGCCTGCTTTTTGTGTAAAAATATAATTTTTATTTTAGAAGAATTTACTAAAAAGTTTTAAAAAATATATAAAAATGTTACACATTATACAGGAAACTTTCTACATGCTAAATTCGTTTATATATTTAATTTAGTATTTGTTACATAAAGTAATTGTAGGCGGCACAGCGTCTGACTATATAATAAACGTTATTAACGAAATTAAACGAAAAAAATATTTTCATATACTGGTTTCCGCTGTGGTAACAAAGTGCGGCGTTGAGTTTCCTAATGTCTTAAAAATTGCGTGAAGTTAAAAAGGAATTTAATATAAAACTACGGTGAACTGCATTATCTTTCTCTATCACGCTTTATATATTAACGAAATAGTATTAATATTATGAAAAAGAAGGCCTAATTTAGTTATAACATTACACGTAATTGAAATATAATTGAAAAAAAAAGAACAATATCGTTTTCTCAAGTCTTTTCCCTAACACAATATCTCAAACGTTCCATTTAATATTCTTGTTGAAATGACAAGCTTAATATTTGTTAGGTGGAAGAGATCATTTTTCTTTCTAATATGAGCGTGTGAATAATTTTATTGAAGTGAGCTATAGAACCAAGTTCTTTACTTTTCTTCACTTGTAGTATAGACCAAATTATACTTTCTGAGGTAACGTAGTATCTATGTTACTGAATGCACGTGATAGTTTGTGCCGTGACTTATTTAGGAGGATTGTTATATAGAGTTTAAAATATTTTCGATGAATTTGATATATTTAAATATTGAGTGTATAAGCAATATTCTTATTGTTTTGATTTGATGAAAAACAAAAACAAATAATGTAGCCATGTCACGTTCCCGTTATTGATTCAAAATGATACAATTTTTACAATTTTAAGTTTTATGTTCTAGATTTGCTCGAAAAGCCCTCTTTGTACCAAAAAGTTTGGTCCATAAAATACAAGAGATTTCAGGCAAAGATTTTGAAATTTTACTTTTGTTTTGCAAAATGAGAGTGACTTTGAAATATATATGAACATCATATTTTCATTTAACGTTATGCAATTTTTACTGAAAATGTTTTACTATAAAATGAACATATATTTATAACAAGTAATCTTTTTATTTTGGAAAAATATTTTGCGCACAGACATAGCGCTTAACCTAATAATTTTCAAATGAGTATGTATGTCTTGAGTACCGTCAGTCTTTGGGAATCGAATAAAGCCATGTAGACGTACTTATTTAGAAAAATATTTATTTAGAAAACGTTTAACATTTTTAATGTAGCAGGACTCGAATCCGCGCCTACTAACTATTGAATAGTAGTTGGCAACGTGTTTTTACACTGGAACTACGGATACGCTCCGCTATATATATTATTTTTATTTAGAGTTAATACAAAATTATCTTTATTTTATTAATTTTCTTTTTACATTACCGGTGTATCCTGCACACCGCAGGGTAGGTAGAGATACACACACCGTTCTTCACTTTCTGCCGAGTTCTAGAGGCATTGCGTGTTGAATGGCGGAACTCAACGCCGCACTTTGCCTCGACCCACTCGACAGTCGATTTTACGGTCACACTCTATGTCCCTGCGCCATGACTGGCCTTAAACATTTTGTTGTATAATGAATTCAAATACTTTCTTGTACTCTTAAAGATTAGCATTGTTTTTATCGGTCTTGTGCCAACTAAATCGGTGTGGTATGCTTAACAATTATTAATAAGTATTTTGTAATTTACATATAATTATGACATTCATTATAGAAACATATTTTTTTTGTTACAATTTTAATAATAAATTTAAAAGTCATTTATTTCATGTATTCATAATTACTTTTTTTCAGCTTCCCGCTTTAAACCGTATATACCATATACAGATAGACAGAGGGAACCATGCCTACCATGAAGAAGAAATTTTATGCCAAATTCTTTTTTTTTCTATTTAGCCGAATTCTTTAGCCGTTGAGTGGCGAAACACTACGCCACGCTTTGCCTCGAAATCAGAGCGAAGAAATGAAAATATCACATATTCATACATTTCCTCGAGTGGGAATCGAATCCACAACCTGTCGCGTTTACAGTCACACGCATATGCCCCTATGCTATTTGGAAATTTTAGGGATATATAGGGATTATTTAACTCAGGGATATAATAAAAGAAGACATATTACGATACCCAATTTATTGAATCAATTAGTAACTTTGACATGATAATATATAACAACAAACTAATTATAGCGGGTATCCTCATACACTTAGTATATGAATATTTCATAAAACTTCCTATAGTAGACATAAATTGTATGTAATTATGTATGTATGTAGAGCTTTTAGTGAAACTATGCTAAAAGCCAATTGACACAGAACATTGAACCCAGCCTATAACAAAAATGGAAATATTACTTTAAAATTACGCCTTTCCCCTTTAAAGTGTCAGAACATAAACTATACTGAACAAGAAACAGAAACAAATAACATTAATCAAGTCTTTAATCTCATACTTCATCGACTCTTTTAGAACAATTAATTCTACAGAAGGAAATATTATACGACAATACATTTAGGAAATAACAAATATTAATCTATAATAATATTTAGAAATACAATTCTATATTTTCTATGGACATAAAGTGATACGGTTAGACACTCGACAAGACTGCAAAATTGTTAGAGAAATGTTAAAAGACATTAGGGCTCGTATTTATATATTGTTCTCAACTCTTGAGATCAGTATTGAGAGCGACTTTGAAATGTCGTTATAAAAATCTATGATTAAAAATGACATCACAAGATCGCTCTCAAGATCGATCTCCGAGTTGAGAGCGATTTAAAAATATGAGTCTTAAAATATTTGAAAGATTACAGAAAGTCTTGCCGAAGCTTTACCGCACTACGCCATTATTCGACATCAATCGTTTTATTTACATAATTATTTTATAAACACAACACAACATAAATAAACTTACACAGAAACAACAACCAATTATAATGTTTATTTCCAAGCCAGAAGACAATATTCAATATTATGCATATCACAGTACCGTACATAATTCAGTAAATAAATGATCTATATAAAAATATTCAAAGAGTAAAACCATTTGAAACGTTCGTGTAATAACTAATTAGACTAGACTAGACGTTTAGACGTTCCTAAGAAGTTCGTCGGATGATAGCATGCCGTCCTGTAACAAAAATATTATACAAAATCCTAATAAATATACATGGTATATTAGTATATATCAAACAAATTGTCAATATTTTGATTGGTGTCAGTGCCAGTCAGGCGGATTATAAAGCAAAAAATAAAGAAATAAAGTTACTGTTTTTAATATAAGATAGATAATATTATATATTAAAAACAAATTCTTCGAAATCTATAAGAACTGCTTTTGTATAACTTCAACATAATCATAAACATATAATCATATTTTAAGAAAAAGGGTCAACGGTGAAAAGGGTATTTTTCTAATTGTCGTTGTTTTTGAATCATGTAAGGTTTAAGGAAAATATGATTTAAGTGAAAATAATACAACTAAAGGGAAAATGTGGTCGTAAAAATGAATTAGGGCAAATGCCATTACTACCTAGAGGCGATCGAAAACTACGTATAACAATTGAGATCTGCTTATTTTTAATTTAAATGTAATAACCTGCATAATTAATATTGAATTTTAGAAACTATTTAGAATATCGTGATATTATTTTTCCTTAAACTCTTATGTAAATTGAAATCGTCGTTTCAATATTCTCCTGCACACTCTACTTACATTCATGTCAACTTTCAACATTGCTGAGATGGAAAATATTTCACACAGTAAATAACCTTCACATAGTAAATAAAAATTCTATGTAATTTTAGAAACTAATCAATATTTATAAGTTACTTTTATTTCCATACAGGAACGAACTTTAACGTCTAGAAATTTACAAATTAAATTGAAATTAAAACATTTTCATACTATTTATAGGAAAAACGAAATTGTTAAAACTGAACCAGTATATAAAGTATATAATATATATAAAGATTCGAGGGTTTTGGTTTAATACTTCTCAAATTGTTGTCGTCTGGTTAAGTTATTTGCTGTTTTTCTACATATGATATTAAAATAAGATTTTGATTAGGTAAAAGTGCAAACCTGATTGAGATCGATGAACTTGCGTACGACAGAGCGGGCGAAGTCGGGGTTGTTGATCATTTCGTTGACGAACCAGTCCAGGGGAATACTGGTTAAGCAAAGAATAATGTTTAATAATATGTTTCAATTAGTATCTTTTCAATCTGTAAGTTCTCGTAATCTTTTCAAAGTGTAAATCTATCTAATGTAGATATGACGACGTACCGTGGGTGGTAGTAGCCTCTCAAAGTATTGTATAAACTATATCAAATTATAAAAAAAATAAATCAGGTTCATCCCTGCTGTATCCCGCACACAGCAGGTTACGCAGAGGGAACCTATTGTTAAGACACTCCATTCCCCACTTTCTGCCGAATACTGGAGGTATTGCGTGTTGAAAGGCAGAATTCAACGCCGCGCTTAGCCTCGACACCAGAGCGAAGAAATGGAAATAAATGTAAGTAAATATTTCATCTCTTCGAGTGGGGATTGAACCTACAACCAGTCGGTTTTACAGTCACACTTCATGCCGCTGCGCCACGACTGGCCTCGCACTTCAATTGATAATTTTTGAGATTTTCTGCTAATATGAGAATGTTTTGTTCTTTTGGCAACATATTCTATATTATAATGAAAGTAATGATACATAGGAACGCAATAGCCAAGTAAATCTATCGCCTCCACAATATTAATATATTTCATTTTATAAAATTCCAAACCAACAAAAATTCTTACTTTAGAAAAGAAGATTAGTTCACAGCCAATATTACGAAAATAGCAAGTGAAAATGAAATGTGTGTCCTATCTAAATCTCATTCTCTTTACCAAATAATAATTTGATTTGTCAGGACTTTCATAATAATGTTGTTTTAACTTAAGGATGACTTCACGCTTATAACGAGACGATAAATTTTGCGTTATTTCAGTGAAAATACATTTGTAAAAAATTTTTTTAGATGTATTTGAATACTATTTTAGTTTATACGTTAAGTACAACATCTCAGCGCAGGAACATTTGTAAGTATAGGTAAAAATAAATATACTTACTATACCTACTTTATTGAAAGTGGGTAATATGGGTCTTTTTTATTCATTTATATATTCACTTAAAATATAGGCATTTCCAGGGTTATTTTTAGTGTCAAATGTACCTTTGCATTTTACAATACATATTTCAAAAAGCGTGTATAGTGGGAGCTGATGTATACTAGTTAGTCTACCCAATGATAATATAATTATCACTTAACATATTTTAACAACATTTCTTTCAGCTTCATGCTGTATCCCGCATTCAGCAGGGTAAGTAGAGGGAACCTAGTGTTAATACTCGCCGTTACCCACTTTTCGCAAAATTATCGCGGCATTGCGTGTTCAGTGGCGGAATTGGTCAATGCCGCGCCGCCGAAAGTACCAGAGTGCATAAATAAAATAGATAAATAAGAAAAATTATTTATACATAATAATTCCCTACAAATTAAATACTTTGAATATTAAAAAATAGCCCCTAATATTTCATTACATATATGACACGACGTAATTAAAAAAAACGTAACGACAAACTCAATTATAAGTAAAAAAACTGAAACATTTCCTGTATATTTTAACTCAATTTCATTGCAAATAGAAACTTTACAAAATGTCAAAACAGTTGAATCCACTTTAAATAACTTTGAAATGCATATATAAAGCTTTCTGAAACCGTATGTATCTTTCTGGGTGAAGAGAACTAGCTTATTAGAATTAGTAGAAAACTTCCGTAGTATTTTAGGCAAATTTCCACTTAACTGTAATAGGATATCTATAATTTTTCTCATAAACATTTATACCAGATTGAATATAATAGTTTTTATATTTGAATTTAATTCATGTCTTTTTTTAGTTTCACGCTGTATCCCGCATTAAGCAGGATAGGCAAAGGGAATTTGTGCCCTTAGCGTTAATTCAATTTAGTTAAAAAAAAATAATACAAGAGTCTCCACTGATTGTTTAGATAAAAAATTGTTTTAAACAAATTTTAAAACCGTTTAAAACATTTTTTTTAGCCACTTTAATCTCTGTAGATTAAAATGGCTAATCACTATAATGCTTTCTGTCTCGTGGTAAAGAGAAGCGAGCTTACGTAAAAATAAAAAGTTAAATGTTTCGGAAAACATTAAAAGTTAAAAATTTTTTCATCAGATTATCACTTCGCCATACTTAGAGATTTAAGTAAACTTGGGTCGAAGATGACTTTAAGATCTAATGGACCTTCCGATATAATCAAATATTCTATGTGTTTTACACAAACTCTGATGTTCTTCGTAGTCTTATATAAAATACAATACTATTTAATGTAATAGAACTTTCGTTTCTTGAGTTAAAAGCTCTTTTCTGGGTAAGTAATAATAAATTATATATGGATATACTGGTGACTTTTATCATCATTTGTTAGGTTCACCAAATAAGAAAACAGGGCTAGCTAGTCTTCAATATACTTTTACGTAATTCATGATTCGTTTTCCTTTGATCATTATTCATATTGAGAGAATTATAAATGAGCTTTACTCATGCTAAGATTAAGTAAGTGATACTGTTAGATATCTTAGAATTGCTCAAATTAAGAAGTATTTTTTATTTATCATTTCTATTATTTATCTTTTTAGATTCAAGCAATTTAAAAAGAAATTTAGCAATATTTCTTATTTATCATTTCTATTTTTTTCCTTTCCCGCTTCACGTATATAGCGGGGCAGGCAGAGGAAACCTAGTGTTAAAACTTCGTTGCTACTTCCCGTCTAATTTTCGACGATTTCTGTGTTCAACGTCGCTCTTTTGTCGAATGAAAATATTAATAAATAATAATTTATTTCCCCAAGTGGGAATCGAACCCACAACCCGATGGCTTACAGTAATACTTTTGTGGTCCTGTGCCAGGACCACCTCAATATTTCTACTATTTTTTGTTATTTTCTAAAACTTCACTTAGCATTATTTATAAATTTTGTTAACACCATTTGTTGTTAAGCTAAACCATATTTTAACCCAAAATTTTAACCATACATCACAAAGTCCATTTGACACATGTTTTACATTTCTCCAGACCTCATAACAGAGCTGTTTTTATAATTTATGTTAGTGTATTGCACTTGAAATATAATTTATATATATTATATTATAGTAGTGAAAGTTCTTCAAATAATGCATTATTCTACATATTACAAAAATATATACAGATTTCTGTACATGTTATCTATAAATTTTATGATGGGAGACTAAAAATAGAACAAAACATGTATATTTTTAACCTTATGTATTTTTGTGGAGAATCGAACCCAAACCTACTTGTTTTTAGGGTTCCGTATCTTTTAAGGAAAAAGAACCATTATAAGATTATTTTGTTGCCCGTCTGTCTGTCTGTCAAGAATGATTGGAGATATCGTGTTGAAATTCCAACCATATACTCTACGGTCCCTTGATTTCCTGAAAAAGATATGGCTGCTTATATCGCAAAACACACGTATTTCGACACTATAAAGGGAATCAAAATGAATAGCGTACTTCGGGTTGACCTAGAATTATGATATTTGGCAATTAGCATCTACAGCTAGTGTTGGTTCAGGAAAAAATCTGAGAACTATACATTTGTGGGTAAATCCTAAGAAATAATAGCCTTAAAAGGGACAATTGACATTAAAGTCGCTAGTTCAATTGAGGTATCAGATGAAAAAGCTCTGGCTAAGTTAAACTTTAATTTCAAAAAAAAATTCGAGACCTCCGATTTTTGTACGGAACCTTCGGTGGGTGAGCTCGACTCGCGCCTGTGTGATTTATTTAAGACTCTACCAAATAATTCAAAAAAACGTATAGCAAATTTAATTTGATAAAAAATGTCAATAAAATCAAATAGATGGTGACATAAAAAATAATAATAATGTGCACTTTTTTTTACCTTTCAAGTGATTTTTCCTCATTTCCGTCAAGTCCATCCTTTTCTTGTGACGCCTCAAGGTTCTCCCAAAAATTATCCAAGCCGTAAACTGCAAAGAAAAATTGAGATAACAATCTAGAAACATTTAATTTTACACATAGGGATGTGTTGTAATATTTTACTAAATATGAGTTTAAAAACTTTTATTATAATAAAAATATTTTCAATAAGAATATAAAACAAAATAATTTAATAACGACAAATGGTTTACCAAAAGCTCTTGTTTTAAAAATATAATAAAAAAATATTACAACACTACCTAGACATATAACCGTTGATCTGAAATACATAAAGGTAAAAGCACAATAGTTACACCAAACCTAAATAGTAATTAGGTAACATTTGGCCTCATCCATTCACTACAATAACGGGCCACGTTTAGCGACAGTCAATGTACTGTATATACGTCTCTAAAGGTACAAAAACTCATTTTGTACATAATACACTGATAAAGCTGATAATGTAATATAACTTTTGTTATATTATTTTCGTCAATTGTAGCTGACGAATAATATAAGTCAATAGCTAAAGCTCACGTTTAAGCGACATTAGTATATTTATATTTTTCTTTTTCAGATTGACTCTGTTTCCTGCAAACCACAGATGAATCTTAGTGTTAAGATACTCCCTTCGCCACTTTCTATCGATTTTTTAGTGACATTGCATGTTGAGTGGCGGAACTCAACGCCGGGCTTTTGTTTATGTGTCAGCAAGAAAAAATTAAAATATTAATAAATAATAATTTATTCCCTCGAGTAGAAAACCTACAACCGTTGCGTTGCAGTCACCCCCTTGTGCCCCTGCGCCACAACGGCCTCACTAGTATAATATGTATTATGTTAGATTTATGTATAAGTATAGTAATGTTTGTGTAAGGCCGTTTTCACATACACGGTACTGTTTGTACGGCCACCGTCCTGCAGTGGAGGTTTCGCACGTTTACAGTCGCTGGATAGTGTGCCTTCATTTGCATTTGCAAATGCCCCATGACCACGTCGTGTCGAAACGAGAGTGCCAAATATTCGGCTTTCGTACTTGTTGCATATTATGGCAAATAAGGTCAGTCGTGGCGCAGGGACAGAAGCGTGTGACTGTAAACGCGACAGGTTGTTGGTTGAATTCCTACTCGATACGAGGAAACGAAATATTTAATATTTTCATTATTTTACTCTGGTGTAGGGGCAAAGCATGGCGTTGAGTTCCGCCGCTCAATACGCAATGCCTCCAGAATTCGGTGGAAAAGGGGAAATGGAGTGTTTGAACACTAGGTTCCATATGCTTAACCTGCTGTATGCGGGATACAGCGTGATGTTAATAAAAAAAATAAGGCAAGCTAGATCGTCAATATCCAAGTTAGTACTGTTTGTTAGACGTATATGTGAAAAGGCCGAAGTGTGAATGCACGTTTCCAAGGTATTACGTGATCACTAATCAATATATCTTTTGTGACCTTCCGTGAAGTATGTCAATATTAGTCCAATATGTTGTTATTGGATATTACTTATATGAAGCGTGTTAAAATTTCCTATACCTCCATTTTCCTGTCTCTTCCCAAATGCCCTTGCGATAAGAACCTTAGAGTTCGGCTTGAAGCTCCCCTTGATCATCCTAACTTCGCGTTCAGGGAATTCTGGTTTATTGCGGACAATTGTTTTTAAACTCTCATTATATAAATTTTTTTTTGTAAGCACTTTTTTATCAAAGTTCATTTACAAAAGTTATGAAACAACATTACGCTAAAGAAAATTTGATTATTTTTTTCTTATTTTAATATAATATTTATATTAAGCAAGCAAATAGGTATTCTCATAAGAAATAGACCGTCCGTCAACTTTTCGACCCATTTCGTGTTGTTCTTAAAATATATTTCATGTTTTACCTTCGTTATTTGGCATTCTTTTCCCATATCCCCTAGCGATAAGCACATTAGATTTGGGCTTGAAAGTTCCCCTGGTCACCCTTATTTCCTCCTCTGTTAGAATGTCAATGCCATTATTGAGAAAGCCTTAACTAGTTCGGACGCAATCTAAAAGTGGTTTCTATAAGCCGCAATGGAATTTAATAATCGATTTTTAACTCTACAATATATGTAAACGATTTTTTTTTTCGGAAAGCATTTCTTATAGAATAAATTTAATATTTTTATGTTTAATCGTAAGCTTCTTAAGCATTTGAAATTGCGTTAAAAACTCCCATTTTAGTATTACCTTCTTCATTTACTTCATTATTACCAGTTCTTTTGCCAAACTCGTAAGCCACCATCAATGGGCATGTAGGGCTGAACTTCTTGCGGTTTGGCTCATCTGTCGAAGAGTGTAAAGTAGTGTATGTACTAATGTCGGTTAGTGTTCATAGTAAATATAGTATTTTAGTCACTTACCTAATATCATAAATGATATAAAAAAATACAGTTAAGAAAATATTTCCGTATATTGTAATATAACACTGTACCAAACAGCCACATAATTAAAGCGTCCATAAAATTATTTTTTTTAATAAGTAATTGTTGTTACTTTATAATTGCAAGCAAGGGTCTCTTATAGAGTCGTTTTTCCTTAGAACTAATCACAAAGTTGATTACGTTTTTTTTGTTATTTATAGTTTCTTATGAAATTTAATTAAAATTAAAAATAACTGACATTTGATATTTAAAACGTAACCAAGTTACAAAACAGACTATTAAAACAACAAAAACATTGTCTAACAGCAAACAAGCCTTACACAGTAACAGTGTTTAATTTGAAACTTTCTTCTTTAGCCTTAAGGTCTTTGTATATTATATAAAAAATATAAAAAAAGCAGATCAGTTTTGAGGAAAGTTTCAATCTAGGTCTCATCTTGTAGTAAATTACGTTTTAGTCGACACACAAGCGCCACAAAGAGCACATCAGAAGAAGATTCTTTGACCATTTGAAATGGATTTTTTTCCAAGCTATACTGTCTTCCTTGTCACAGTATTAATACGTATTACAATTTGCTGGTCATTCATTGTGACCGGAATACCAATAAGTTCCCCTTAGGTACCTTCCGCTTCCAATTGAGATGTTCTTTTGCCAAAATCTCTGGCGATTCCGACGGAAGGGCTCTTAAATGTGGGTGTACCTCGGTTTGTACGCTCCGACTGCGTTTGTTGTTCGACGTCGCCTTAATCGTGATAAAATATTTTTACACGCAGCTTAAATATTATATGTTATTTTTTATATTATAGAGATATTATTTAATAGATATTGGTGAAGATTTGAAAAACAAGTATTCTTTTTATTAATTCTTACTAAACAAATATATGTAATATTAATGTAATACAATTTTTACCTGCAATGTAATTATTACTTAATAATGTCATACTTACGAGCATTATATCAAGAGAAAGATATATATATATATA
>DWAE01000193.1:0-19588 GCA_018237945.1 Heliconius sapho
TAAGTAAATGTAGAAATACGATTTTTTCAGGAAATCATGGGACTATAAATCTGAGAATCCGCTCGATACATACAAACGTGACAGACAGCCAGCCAGATAGACAGACGGACAGACAACAAAGTCATTTTATAAGCATGGATCTTTTTTGACTTGACCTTGACCAAGTTCTACAAACATGCTCGGATCTAAAAGTTATACGAGCCTAAGCTCGAATGGATTAATATTTCTGAAGAGTTCCACTATTCAGTTCCTGGCTCCATCATCACACCAGTTTTATAATACTATATTATTTTATTGTCACCTCATTTATATACACAATGCAGTATATAAACCAAGTTACATTATGAAACGATTATTTTAAATAATAAAATAGTTACAAATTGACTTAATAAAGAATGTTTTAAAAAACTAAAAATAACTAACAAACTGAACGGGGAAAAATCAAGGAAATGCAAATACACTAGCGAATCACTGATCTACGAAGACACTCAGCAAATATAGTAAATATTTTTCTAACCCTTTCACATGACCGGATGTAGAGAAAATAAAGAATTTTCCGCCGCTATGAAAACACGCGTCACTGAGTTTCTGATATAAAATAAACTGTTAACTGTTTATCTAACATTATAAGCCGTTGCGGTACAGCAGATAAGAGTCTGTAAACGCGACGGATGTGGGCTCAATTCCCACTTGGGGGAATAAATTATCTTCATTTCTTTCTACTACAACAAGACATAACGGCGTTGAGTTCCACCACTCAACACGCAGTTTCAAAAATTGAGCGGATAGCTTAACTGAACGATTTGGAGGACATGCGTTCGAATGTGGAGCTGCTTGTTCAGTATAGTTTGTTTCCGTTGTCTTGTTAAGGATAAAGAGTGACTTCTGGTTCCGCTTTGGTAGTGTCCATTTACTTGGATTATTACTTTTAGCCGACTTCAAAAAAATCATATTAACATAGGTAATTGAAAAAAAAATGTATATTTTTTTTATATTTTTTTTTTCTTAAAATATTATAACAAACAATCAAAGTAACTGTAACTAAACTTTTTGCCCTAAACTACACTTAGCATTCTACCTATTTAGAAACATTGTGTGTTGGATGACTAGATCAAATAAGCTAACATATTTAATACCAATATATGATTATGGCAAGAGGAACCTAACCTAACATCAGACTGTAGTGTCTTCTATACAATACAGCAGAAGTTAATCAATAAAGTTAGCTCAAGATTAGAAACGTACCAGGTTCGATTCCACACCAATAAACCTCGATCCTTACAAGTACGAGTAGTTCACGGTTGAACAATTTGGTGTGTGAAAATGGCACGTGTTAAGTAGTGTAAGGGTCGGCCGGGCGGAAGGTCTTGTTATGTACCATCCCATCCCATCAGAAGAATCTTTGAAGTCCTATTGTAATAAAATTAAATAAAATTGCCTTTTTTGTATCAAAATGTTTGAAATGTGAAGAAGTAAATAACTATGTTTACAGTTCGAGCTAAATTATAAATGTTCATTTGATTTTTTTAAGTATTTTCCAACTTAAAATTGATAAAATCTTGTTTTAATTATTTTTGTTTAACAAAATAAAAGTACGGTTTATTAAGCTTTATTTAAAATTACATTTTTCTTTTTAGTTTGTTGTTTAAAGTTGTTTTGTTTTGGTAAAAATTGTTGAGGAACGGGGTTAATACTGCCTAACGCGCATCCAGAGCAAAGAAATGAAAATATTAAACAAACAATTCATTCCTTCAACTAGGAATCAAACCGACAACCGTCGCGCTTACAGTCAGTCACCCGCTTATTTTCCCTGCGCCACGATGGCAGATTACTAAAGAAAAAATAAAGATTAATAAAGAATTTCTAATAATATTCTTATTAAACTTCACAAACACTTGTAATTGTACAATCTTTTGTCTATTATTCATTTTTAACAAACTTTATTAAGATTAATTAAATATTCAATAAGCTTGTAAGCTTGTATAGAAGATTACATCTTTTTCTTTCCTTCCTTTGTTTTTAATTATGTACCTCAGAACAGTCGTGGATTCGATTCCTATGCTGTACAAAAATGTATTGTTCTTTATTGTAACCAAAATGTTAACATAAATCCTATAAATAAGAATTAATTTATATTTGCAGTTACTACCTTATGGCTCTAATGAAGTAATTAAATCCTCGAAGTAAAAAAAATGTAAAAGTTATTGTTATATTTTTTAAAATATTTTTTTCCTACTTTTACGACAAAACTTTTTCCAAAAAGCTGATCGAGGAGTGTCGTCTTAGTACATAAAAAAATTCCCCGAGACGGAATAAAACTGACAACCATCGTGCTCACAGTAGATTTCCGTTCTACAGCGCTACGACGGCCTTTATCAAATCCCCGTAACCATGGTTTTACATACATACATAATTTGTTTCTTATCTTCATACTATATTTCGCAGGTAACAGGGTACTCCGATCAACTCTCGGAATATAGTGTTGTAACACTTCGTTCCCATTGGCACTCTTCGGTTTTCCACTCTCCGTCGAATTCTAATGACATTGAGTGTTGAGTGCCGGAACTCGACCCCACGTTTTGCTTTGTTACCAGAGCAAGATAATAGAAATATTAATCAGTTTCACACTGTATCCCGCACATAGTTCCCCACTTTCTGCCAAACTGTGGAGTGGAGACCAAACTTGCGTGGCGTGAGTGGCGGTACTCAACGCCGCGCTTTTTTCTAGACACCAGAGCGAAGAAATGGAAATATAAATGCAAATAAATATTTCATTTCCTCGAGTGGGGATCGAACCCGCAACCAGTCGACCATTTTACAGTCACATTTTGTGCCCCTACGCCACGACCTACGGCCTCAATAGCAATATTAATTATTTCACTCCCTCGAACGGGAATTGAACCTACAACCATCGCGTTTATAGTAGCTGCGCCCCTATGCCACGACGGCTTCAACGTATACATATATGCACAAATAGTAACTGGAGCGTGCTAAAAGCGCCCAGGATGCGATATTCGGGACGAATTTAATCATGTGACGTTAGAATCGTTACTCAATAGAATGACGTCATGTTATACGCCACGCCCAGTAGTTTCTAACAATCGAGAGTAATTGGGTGTAACCGTTATTTTGGTAATCATTGTGGGTTTTCCACTATTTTGGTAATTTAGTTAGTAAGGTAAGCTTACTTCGTTAGTTAGTTCTAAATAAGAGGGGGGGACCTGGTATGTTGAGTTTCGTTTTGTTCCAATGCCGCGCTTGGTATCGTTACCAGAGCGAGAATATTATAATATTAAATATTTAACTATCCCAAATAGGAATAGAACCCGCAACCGTCGTGTTTAAAGTCGCATGTTTATTGGGCGCCCCACACGACGGCCACTATAAGCTTTAATAATATAAAATATGAATTTAATGTAATAATGGTCATATTTTATGCAACAAATCTCATACATTCCAATATATGAACAACGAGATATTGTTATTCCAAAGGTTCCCAAATAAACATGCAAATAATACTGAACGCCGCTGAGTACGGCTAAGTGAGTACTTGTTCCGCAATATATGCACGCTTCATTAGAGAAGGAGAGCGGAAAGTGCCTAATATTGCTATATCATAGTAATGATAATGCGGGAATCACATAATTTGTACGGATTACGTACGTGTCACGGAGGTGCGGGTTCGAATTGTTTTTTTTGAATTTTTATACGTTTCAAATTATATTTTTTTACCGTTTTAATATAGATTTTAGAAAATCCAGGTATGAAAATTTTACTATTTTATTGTATAAGATGCCTTGATGATGGGCTTGTAAGAGCGTAGTGTTAAAATTCCATCTTCCGCTGAGCGAGTAAAATAAATAATTTATTCTTCGAAGTGGGGATCGAGTCGTCGCGTTTACATTCATTTGTGATTAATTCACTGCTGTACCACGACGGCCTAAAAATGAATAATGTAAAATTTGTAGTATAAATATTAGGGTTACCCACTTCTAGTATTAAAATTTTCACATTTTCATTTTCAAAAAAAAATTGCTGAAAATTTTGTGTACGTTATAGTATACCTTTTCTTCAACACCACACATCCTCATGAGACAGGCGGACACTACTACGGAATATAAAATACGCATCTACTTATCATACACCGAGTCATAGATCAACAGTAGACACATGGGCGTATGAAAGGGGAGACGGGGGAGAATTTGATCGTGGACTGTACCCACTATAGACTGGTGCCCACCCCAATTTGTTAACAAACAAAAATTGAGCCTGAACATACTTTTAGATAAAAATATCAGATTGAAACTGAAGTCAATGCCTCCACAGAAAGTATTTCTAATAAATAGAAATCATTAATAAATATATCAGCAAAATTTTAGTGTTTCTACTTGCACGTTTTAGTGTAATTTTAGTGTTTATAATTGCACGTTTCCAAGTCAGTAGTGCGTATACTTGCAGTCTGTTTGGCCTCAAAGTCCTGGAGGTTAGAACCCTTTAGCGTTCTCTCAAGTATAAAGAAATTTTCCAAGGTGGGACGTAGCGTCTAACTAAATACCTGTATTTTAATAAAAATGCACAAACACTTGTGTTTAAGATTTGAAATTTATATTCGTGGTTGTATTTTAACATTTTTAATGCTGTTATTTTTGTTTAAGTCGCCTTTAAATAAATAGTATAATCGACTCTTTAAATTTATATTCTTATAGGAATAAATTCATTTGATTTATAACTAAAGAAAGAATTCTCTCGAGGAAATGAAATATTTAATATTTTCATTTCCTCGCTCTGGTTATGAAGCAAAAATCGGCGTTGAATTCCAACATTCAACTCGCAATGCGTCTAGAATTCAGCGGAAAATAGGGACTGAAGTGTATAGGAACGGAATGTCTTAACACTAGGTTCCCAGGTTCCCTCTTACCTTGCTATTTACGGTAAAGAGCGTGAAGTTTAAAAAAATGAGAAAAAGTTCATGGTAGAGATAGTGGGTGTAAATTATATTAATATTTTATATTTTGAAGATCTGTTTTAGGAAAGAAATGCTACAGATAAAATATATAAGTTTTATGCAAGAGCCGTCGTGGCGTACTAAAAATAGCAGCACAGCGCTGTGCTGTAAATGTTCGCAGGATATTCACTAACGCTCGGCGTTAAGTTCTACCGAGTAACACACAATTTCTCGAACATTTGGGTGGAAAGCGAGGAACGGAGTATCTTAATACTTTTCCTTCTACATACTTCTTATTTGTAGTTCGTTACTCAATGGGAGCAATTGAAGAACAAAATTAGAGTGTACTTGATAGTAAAACAGAAATAAAAAAAAATGCTAAAACTACTTTCGAAATCGAATCGAATAATTAAAACAGCAAACACAAAGTCTCTGAGCACGTAAGAGAGACGAGTCATAAAGATTTAAAACTTTATATTTTAAAAAAAATTATAGCCTATATAGCCTATCTTAGTAGATAGCTCATTTAATACAGAAATTAAATTTTAATTTGCACGAGTAGTTCCTGAGGTAAGCGCGCTCTACCAAACAAACTCTTCAACTAAGGTTGAAGAGAAGTATTAGTTTAGATATAGATTTTTCACTAGAACATTAGGTAGTAACACTAATGGCTGGGAAACTATCGTTTTAAGACCATCATCAAAAAAACACATCTCATTTATAAAGTAGAATTCAAAAGTTTTAGTGAGATAAGACATCAATAATACTGGCGATTAAAATGGATAGCTTTAGAAAGTTCTACGCCAGCGATGTTTTATCTTCTATAAAGGATAGACGATCGAGTTTTTATTCCTGACTTTGTTTGCACGTCGTTTTTTGTGAAAAACATCATAAAATAATGTTTTTTTTAGTTTAGCTGTGTCCTGTCTATGAGTAAGAGTAAGCAGAGGAAACCTAGTGACAAGGCACTCTGTTTTCTCTTTCTGTTCAATTTTCGAGATATTGTGTGTTGAGAGGTCTCAACGCAGCGCTTTGTTTTTGTATCAAGAAAATTAAAATATTTCGTTCCCCTGAATGGAAGTAGTTGGAGCATGAAGTTAAAATATAATATGCATTTGTTTCGGAGGTATTAATATAGTTTTCTATTTTTTGGATTGTTTATTTTACTTGTGCTTGCCAAATTTTATAATTGTAGGTACTTGGGAATACTATTTTATAAGTATTGGTTCTGATCTTCTCACGATGTGGGAGAAACGAAATATCAACGCTCGTATCTTTTGATTGCGTTAACTTAGAAGCTAACATTTTTTTAAATTACAGTTTACCTGTAATTTAAAAATAAATAAATTTCAGCTTGATATCTTGACGCGATCTTTAGAAACATTCTTGATAGACGCACAGATAGAAAAACGTACAAAAAATATCATATAAAAGAAATGTTCTATTTTTTTATTTTAAAGTATTGAACTCTAAATAAAAACAAGCGACTTTTTTTATACAAACAGCCTTTAATCTTTACATTTACAAAGTACTCGCACATAAATATATTACAAGCGCAAGCTCCACAAAATGAAATGAAATGAGCAAATACAAACGTCAAATACTTAATAGATAAAAGGTATAAATAAATAAGATTTAGATTTTTTGGAACGGAAGTAAGAAACAAATTGTGTCACATCGAACTAAAATGGAATCGGTGTACGGTCTGTACTGGATACACAAAAGCTCTTGTCCAGGAAATTTCTTTAAATATTTGATTCCCCAATATGTGTTTTACGGGATTTTGTAAGTTAATAAGTTTTCTATCAGATTTCTTTGTTAAATTTGTTATTGTAACTAGATTAAACATTTATTTTCTTGTATATATTGTTTATGGTCCATATCACGTCCATATTGTATCATGACATTATGATACAACGTATATTTTATTTATCGTGGGTCCGGTCCTCACTCGGAGGAATCATTTATTTTTATTTACACCAGAGCCCTCTGGTAGAGAAAGTGCAGTATTAAATTCTTGCACTCAAATCCAGAATGTTACTAAAATCAGATGGAAATTGGAGAACGGAGAGTTTTAATAGTTATATATAATCTCACGAGTGAAACACACGCTACTATGTACCAAACGAATGTCGTTACCTGCACGGCATTCGTTTTTAGCACATTGAAAGTCTAAGGAGGGAACAGTATTATGTAAATCTATTCGCAATCGCCTCTGACATGTTGATCCAATTTGCACCATGAATCGCTAACACGTAAATTTAAAACAAGACTTTTTTTCCTCATTTTTTTTCATTAGAATATAAAGAAAGGTTGGCACGGAAAATAAAATCTCATATTATTTTTATTAAAATGCCTCTTGTCTCATATGGATATTTACGTTGATATTTAGAGGGCATCGTAGCGCAGCGGAACAGTGGTTGACTATAAGAGCGGCTGCTTTGTGTTTTTTCGGAATTTAATATATTTTCTCGGATTTCGCGTCGCAGTCAACAATGTTTAAGGTATAATTCATATTGAAATATATGATAAATTCAAAAACAGGCATTCGGAAAATGAAAATTGCCATTATCATATTAAAATTTCTAGTCCCTTTTTTAGACCTAAAAAGCTATCACTAAAGATATATCAATACAATATTAAATGAATTGATATTTAATCAGTCCATCGTCTGCTATAAATAGACAGGTAAAAAGTAAAGGCACAATTTTATTTCAAAGTAAATGGTAGTTTCGAGCCGTTCATATCATTAGGAGAGGCGAAAGCTTTTTTCGTACCCTCCCTCATGTCATATTAATTTTAAATAGAAATGGCGCCATAGCATCTAAATTTACACATATTTTTGTACCAGTACTTATTATCTATATAAAAACTAACAACAATCTAAAAGTTTCTTAGGTTTAACGTGCTGATCTTACAGACTGTATCAAATTTAAAAATACTTTTGTCTCTAATTATCCGCTTATTGAGAAAGGTTATGGGATATATATGTACATATTCCTATTTCATGGGCCGCATAGACATTTTCCTAGAGATACTCTGAAAATCCAGGGGCAGGATGTGGAGGTACCTACTCAAATTAAGTATCTAATGGTCCTGTATGGACGATGATCGTTCTTGTTACACTACGCTTAGCGTGCACCGAAACTGGTAAACTCCGCCGAGGTGCTAGGCCAGCTGCCAAATATCGAAGCACCCGATTTTCTATGCCAGCAAGCTTTATATTGGCGCACTGGATGCGCGTTGGCGTGCGTATGGGGCCCTGTTTCGGCGCATTCTCTCACCGCTTGCACAAGAACTCAAATGCAAAAAACACAGTGCGATATTTGGAAACCGAGCAGCATTTGTAAAGCGTGTAATTGGCGCAAGTGAACATCGTGCGGCATAGGAAGAACGGACAAATCCTTGATCTGACGAAGAAGGGAGTTACTTTGAGTACCTAGTGACAGATAAAGCCACGATGGAAGTAGTGCATCCCACCTAGAGCACATAGAACCTGATGTTCAGGTTGATAATTACCTGCGTCAGATAGCACGTCGAGAGATAACACCGGTGTGCCACAAGTACCGTGCCTGCGCTCTCTGGCCATAACACCACATCGAGTACTTACAATGTGCCATATATCATACACAAACCTTTTCTTCTTTCAATCACGACAGCAAAGCTCCATGTTGAACGTTAGTTTTTCAATAAAAACTAACGTATAGGCAACATATTCGTTAAATACATGAAAATGCTAACATTTTAGTCACGATGTATGAACAACACAACGGTTAAATTTTGGAAACGTTGCATTGATCTGCAAACAAGGTAGACCGGAAAGCTAATTGATCAACAAAACATACCTACCAATTAGGACACGTACTCTAGTGACGTACTTACTATGTAATTGTAAGCACATATGTTTGATTTTGTTTGAACATTTCATGTTTTGGGTTTGAATTTCAGCAGGTTAAGCCCACGCCTCTTGAAAATTGTCTGAAAGAGGCTCAGGTTCAAATCTCGTTACGTTCAAATTTTTGTAGGTTTTCCAACAAAAATATTTTTCTTAAGAAGATTACGCATAATTTTTTACAAAATTTAACCGCCCGAAAGTGGCTTAACTCAAAACATAAGAAAGATTTAAGAAATTTGAAAATATTTAAAGAAATTCATCACCAATTTCCAATATTTTAAAAATATCCAAAAGTACATAATTATATGAAAGAAACAAACTTGAATACAAAATACACAAATAATATTTTCACATTACATATAAACTATTTCACTTTAAACTGTTTTCTGTGGAACGCTTACATACGGATATACTGCATTCTCTTTACGGCGAACATTTAAGAATGTTTGCACGTAAACGAAGCGTGAACAAAAATACGTTAATGCACCTTGATATGTAAAATGAGGTGTCGCACCCAAAATATTGTATTATTCTCGTTCTTTTTCATTATTTTCAAAGGATAATATTCGTTTGCAGGTCCTTTTTTTAAAGCTTTACGCTTTATAGCACTATGTAGAAGGGTAGAAAGATAGAAATTTAAGAGTTAAGACACTCAGTTTTTTTCCTTTCTTCCCAAGCTAGGCATTTAGGGTAAGTGAATAAATATAATTAATTCTCCCTATTGTAGATCGAACCCACGATCATTCACGTTTATTGTCAGATACTGATTCACTCCATTAAACACTCTAGCCACGCGTTGGCCACGTCATCACAAAAATGCTTTGTAACCTTTTCAATTAAATTGGAACTGTTTCAAATTACATAAAATTTTCAGTAAATAGTTATATTTTAATATAATTGGGAAATTCTAGCGCAAACATTTACAAAAGTAAATCAGAATTATGTCGTTACTTGTGTCATGTTTTTAATATTATATCAGCAATAATAACGCTCACACATGATCACAAATTATCAACATTAAATTATATAATTCTGTTTCAATAATTATTTCAAAACAACGCTTGACTACGGTTGTTCCAAGTTATAATTAAGTTCAAATCTTATCTATAACATCTCTTTGTTCCCAAAGCGGAAACATACGAAACGGTATAATTCCCAATAATTCCATTATTACCAAAATTCCCATTTTATTACCAATGGTTACCTCCACCGTGGGCACTAACCGGAAATTGGTCACACCTGTATAATCTATCGTGATCTACAATTAATACAAATGCAGGGTTCCAAGTAAACCTCTCTTCAATCACGCAAAGTCCTCTTTATTAGTTCGAATCTTATGTTGTCGCGCGTAATTGCGGATTTCACCTTGGATGGTTTTCTGCACTCGAACAGCTTAAGTTCATTAGTTGCGATAATTAGAATGTCTAGGACTTCCATTACGTTAAAAGTAAGCCGCTGTAAGCCGCTTAGGGGTAAACAGAGGGAACCTAGTATTAAGATACCCCGTTTCCCCATTTTCCGCTAAATTCTGGATTTTAAGTCTAAGTTTTTTATCAACTGTCTCGAACCGTAACCCTTTTATCTTTGTATTGATGTTACGAACGTTTTTTACCAACAATACATTTTATACGTTTTCAGGGCAGAGAGAGAGAGAGAGTAAAATTCTTTATCCAAGCATTTCATATATCATACGATTACATTTTTTGAAAACTTATAGACTAAGATCCCTGGGTCCCCACACCTACGCTACAAAAGTCAACGGTGCGTTTTGTCTAACTAGTAATGATATTTTTAACGAGATGTCATAATATTATCTTATCATTTACTTAATGCGAAGCTTTGGTTAAATCATAAATATATAATAAAAATAGTTAAGTTTGTTAATAAGATTAAAACAGCAAAAATTATACAAAACACAATTTTTCTTAACATTTCAAAGGAAGAACGGGGTTGAAATCATAAAGACTTTGTTTATCACGATTGTAACTAATACCCAATTAATTAATTATTTGATACCCTTGTTTTTCAGGTCAACTTTGAATGTAATATCAAGACACTCCGCTCTGCTTTAGAGATATTGCGTACTTAACGACTTTTTGATAATGTGGACATGATCCTCATATCCTCATATTTTAAACCATAAAAATCTTAGCCAGATAGTTTAAAGTAATAAAAAAACATCAGCTATTTTTAGTTTTATATTCTTAAAGCTATTGTGAAAAGAACTGTGTAACAATTTTCCAAATCACGTTCGGTGTGTCCGATACATAGCGCAGCCAACATTCCGAGCACGTGTGCCGACCTGTCAGAGATTTAAAAACTTTATCCCAGTTTTACTTTAAGATAAAATTTAGGTCTTTAGATTTTGTGAGATCATTAAAATAAGAACAGAGTTTAATTGTTTCGTCCGCGTGGTCCAAATGGATATAGAATAGTAGGAAGTGTAATGAGAGTTAAGATGATCCGACGTAATTCATCGAATATGCAGTATTACATCTGCATATAGCCTTCCTTGATAAATGGACTGTCCAACAATAATATATATATTTTTAATTCGAGCTTACAGTTCCTGAGATTTGATGAAAAGCGCATTTAACCAAACAATTTTTTCAGCAATATTACTATAGATAAATACATAGACCATATAGATATTATGCGATTTTAAGCATTATCAAACTCGAGTAATTTCAAATAATGAAATCGAAATCGTAATAAGGCGATTCCTATAAAAATATTTTTTTCGGAGATACATACTATTGTAATAAATATAAAAATCGACTATACGATACTATATGAGGCCGTCGTGGTGCAGTAGGAAAACGTTTGAGTGTAAACGCGATAGTTGTGGGTTCAATTCTTATTTGGGTATATTACTATATTTTTCATTAGTTTCGTTTGCCTGCTCTGCCTTAAGCGTGGCCTATCGTTTTTAAAAATGAGGCGGTGCGAGTTGAACAGAGTACCTCTACACTAGATTCCCTCTGCCTACTCCGTTATATGAGGCATATGGTGTGAAACTAAAGAATATGAAAGAAAAAGAAAGTATGCTTTCCGCACCTGTGTCCTTAAGAATGATTGCGTTTGGTACTAAGCAGGTGTTTCTGAGATAAAGCGGGATGCTGGCATAAATCTCTGAGCAACAACGATGTACAATAACTTACTCGGAAGCTGCAACATTACTTTCATTGAGATTTATACTTGCACTAGTCACTCAATTTAGTTTTTCTCAGATTTTTCATACAGACATGCTATATGAGAAAATAATGGATTTCCATTCTTTACTCATATTTTTTCTTAATTTTAAATATTCTTAATATTTTAATAAATTACACTTTAAAATGTTAGAAAAAAAATATAATTCTAATAAACATCAATATACCATATTACAAAAATAAAAACAATCTTCATTTTTTATTTCATCTTATCAACTTCACGCCGTAACCTGCAGGCAGAAATAACCTAGTGCTAAGACACTCCTTTCTCCAGTTTTCGCCGATTTCTCAGACAGAGAGACATTATGTGTGAGAGTGGCAGAATTCAATAAAAAAAACGGATATCTATCCCACGAACACACATACAAACATTATATCACACAACAAAATAACCTCATACCATTACTCGCATAAACAAAAGGACTATTAACATTTCAGCTCAAATTCTAAAAGTAAATAGATACCATACTCTCAGCCCATTACAAGCAGTTATTAAAACACGAGGGTCCAACTTCATGGAAATGAGGGATACAAATACGTATAACATACGAGTATGGACATGGAATATACTTCCTTCTTTGTAGGTCAATTGTAAAGAGTGGAAACTTTTAATAAGTCATTATGAATGTGGATTGAATGCAGGATTTTTTTTTCTTTCATTTCTATCGAAGTGGTGTAAGTATGAGAGGTTAAGTGGACCTAATCTTGTATTTAGCCGTATTATCTTGTTATCTTTTTAACTTCTTTCACGTGAGCTAGAACGATTGTCGTATATTGGAATGGACAATAAGAATTTAGTCAAGACATTTTGCTCCCCGTTTCCCCCCATCTTTCAAGACATTGCTAAGTGATAGTTGCAGTTGTATTACCACATCGTAGATATGAATATTTATTTATCTTTTAATACACGCTTACTTGACTTTTTTCCTAGCTCTTGTATAAAACTTTAACTATTTTTCTTTTAATTTCTACCAATCAGAGGAAAGCGGAGAAATGCGTCACCACTTTCAATTTTGACAAATGGCTAACGAAACAATCCTCCAAGCAAATTAGCGATGTAACAGCAATAAAAAAATGAATGCCGTGTTCAAGCGCCGTCCGATTGAATAAAATGAACTTTACGGCATTAAACCACTAACTACCGTTTAAATGGAAATGTGGCCATTAATTTAATTTTCCACTCGCGCGATAAAATCGGACGTTTGGATCGCGACACGCGATTCTGACTTTTTATCGCTTCGTATTTGCATAATTACTGGAGTCGTGCCCTTTTTTGTCATTTTTTTGTTTGGATTTTTTAATTGTTTAGGATATGTCTTGTTTGATTTGTTTGTTTTTGTCTAGACTTTTTTTTTCAGGATTCTGTAGCCAAATATTAATAAATTAAGCCCTTACAGATTCGTCTTATCGGTCTGTCCATCTGTCCGTTTGTTTGTCACAGACACAAAATTTTAAAGATTTTTAAATATTGAGTCTAGTATAAAGTAAAGTAATAAAGTGTGACTATAAAACCGACTGGTTGTGCGTTCGATCCCCACTCGAGGATATGAAATATTTACTTAAATTTATGTATCCATTTCTTCGCTCTGGTGTCGAGACAAAGCGCGGCGTTGAGTTCTGCCACTCAACACGCAATGCCTTCAGATTTTGGCAGAAAGTAGGGAACGGTGTGTCTTAATATTAGGTTCCCTCTGCCTACCCTGCACTGTGCAGGACACTGCGTGAAGCTTATTATCATTTTTTTGTCGCTTTCCATTAGTATAATTATTGGAGTGGTTGCCTTTATGTATGTCAGGACATTCCGTTATTCGTTACCACTCGAATTTAAGACTATGCATGTTGAGTGACTCTACGTTACGCCCCGTAATTATTACTAAAGCAGGAAGATGAACATTTTGAAAATAAAATTGACTCTCTTTAGTGGGGATCTAACCTACAACCAATCCGTCTCTAATAAGTCACAATACCACTGTACCATAAAAGCATAACATTACAAATCCGTGTTCAATTTGCGTCACGATATAATCAGAAATTAAATTTCATTGGTAACATTTAAAAGAATGAATATTTATAAAATCATTACTTACAACACATGTATTTTTATGATTGTTCCCGTTTCCATTGCCGAATGTTCCAACGTTCGTGAAAATGAGTCGTACAGTGTTAAAGTTAATGTATGGATGTAATCAAAATATATATTAAAATATTTTTAAAACCCCATTATAAATTTCTAATCGAATATATTTTTTTTATTAAATTTTCAGTTTCTAGCTGTACTCGCTTTCTCCAGGACAGTAGATTAGGCAGAGCCCAATTTTCGAGATATTTTGCGCTGAGTGGCGGTCAAAGCTGAAATTTATCTATCAAAGTAAGAAAGTTAAAATAAATCCACTAGGTTCCTTTTACCCCTGTTAAAAAAAACCTGTACAAGACTTACATTCGTCTGATTTCCTCTTTTAAAAACAAATTGGTAACATTTCAAGGAAATACTTCGAATCGGTCTCCAAGATAAGCTGCAACGTTCCATCCTTTTTAGATTAGATTCTCTTTGAAAACATCACACTGTCATCGGCATGTATAACGTGTATACTTCGAAAAGCGAATTTACAATGGCCGTAAAAGACGGTGGGACCAAACAAAAACTATTTTGTACAGAGAATTTCAGTTTTTACGGGTTTACTGGTACTTGATTGGCGCACAAAGAGGACAGTGTTTACTCTGTGACGCCTTTTTTTTGGGTGATTTTAATGAAGTCGTCTGTTTTATTGGTTAGTTTAGGTTTTATGTTTTGTCTTGATACGTTTCCTGCATATTGCGAGGCAAATCATTTGAGGCTTCGTAGCGTAACTGCAGAGTGCCTAACTACAAACGTGACGATTGTAAGTTTGATTCCTATTCGGTGGAATTATTATTATTTCCTGGTTATGGTAACAGATAAGGTGCGACGTTGAGTTCCGGCACGCACAGTTTCGTGAATTGGACAATATATGTATTTAGATCTTATCACCTTTAAACGATAACATATGTAATACTAAATAAACAGAAAATTCGTGAGATTTAAAGCGTTATTTGAGAATATTGCTTCAAGTATACATTGTTCGACACAATGGCAGTAATTAATTAATTTTGGAAACGTTCACCAAGTATGAATGTAAGTAAGAAATCTTGTGTAAGACCCATTGTTGTAAGGGAGAACGCAATTAGTATCATTTATTCAACATTTTATTATAATAAGGATTATTTATTCGAATTTGTCGGAAATTGGAGAACAGGAGTATCTTAATGGGAATGGACTACTTAACACAAGGTTCCCAGATACCCTTTGCTTACCCTCTACACAGCGTGATGCTATAAAAATATTATTAACAATGACAGAAAACTTGGAACTAAAATATTTGCCATTAAATTTACTGTTTTTAACCCTCAAGAGAGGTACGCTATTAAATAACACACTTTGTTTATCTGAAGCTTAAAAATGTCAGAATATATATGATATCCTCCCTGAGGTGACAATTTTGCTTTATTTACCGTGTTCTCTAAGTTTCCTACTGGAATAGGCCCTTCACTACGAAATTATTTGAGTAGGTTAAATTTTATAACATAATAATATTTTTTTATCTTTTTGCCATAAATTATTGAGAACATTTATGTGATTTTATAAATTGCTTGCTGCGCCGTTTCATTTTTTTTTAGCTTCATGCTGTATTCCGCATACAGCAGGGCTGAAAAAAGCGAGTGCTAAGATTTAAGACATGAAATGTTGAAGATGCGTGTCAGTATTTGATGCTGCGCTTTATCTTCTTAACCAAGTGAGCAAAAAAAAATCACTACCCTGAGTGAGAATCGAACCTACAATCATAGCTGTACTGCACCAAGATCTTTTCGTAGCTATACGCCGGTTATCACTGATAAATCTCAAAGTAATTGAAACACACACACATATATACATATATTTTACACGAAGCTCTTCCCGCACAAAATATTATTAGATAGTACAGGAGTAGAGGGGAAATATATTGACTTGTGAAATGGAGCGGGATTATGTAAAACCAAGCGAAATGTGAATCTTGCTCCGAGTACTTCTTAGATCATTTGTTTGGATATAACTACATATATGGGTAGGGTATGTGTGATAAGCTGAGCGCGTCTGAATACTAAGTGTTATCTTGGAATTTATGATTTTTACTATGTTTTAGTTGAAAGTTAGAATTGGATATAGAGCTTCACGCTGTATCCTGCATTTTAAAGTACAATGGGAATAAAATGTTAAGACACTCCATTCCCCAAGTCCAATTTTTGAGAGTGGTGGAAATCAACGCCGCGCTTTGTCTTCTTACCAGAGGAAATGAATATAATCCTTATTCCTGACAGTGAATCGAACCCGTTTACATATAATTAGCGATTACGCATGCAATGAGCTGAGCGCGTCTGAATACTATTTTTATCTTAGATCTTATGATTTTTGTGTTAAAATTTTATGAAGCTATGCATATTTTTTATATAAATAACATACACATAAAGTGTCCCATACTACGTTAAATATCAAAGAGCTCTACCAAATATATGTATATCTATACAAAACTAAAGATTTAATAACTTCAAATTTATTATTTAGGTAAGTTACGAAATATAGGGGGCACTAAGAGACGATTTCACTGACGTCCACGGGGACACGTGAAAATCATTTATATATAAGAAGATATTAAGTTAAACTAACTAAACTAAGCTTATAACATACACCCAGCAATGAACATTCTTTTGGATATTATAGCTATTAATAATAAATATTGTTTCAGTTACTTACGTGTTAAGCTCGAGATCAAGACGGAACTTGTGGTTGAAGGCTTTGATGAGCAGTGACGTGCGGTGAAAGTGTTTGCCGGTCTGCAAAGGACAAAATAATATTACATACATTTTTTATTATGTTATCTTCTTACTAATTTAATTGGCTGTCAGGGCATAGAAATAATTTATTTGAGAAGGTAAAGCGCGGCGTTTATTTCCGCCATTCAATAGCCAATGTCTTAATTAGGTCGTTGTGTGGTTAACGGAATGTCAGGCCACTAGATTCTCTTTGTCTACCCCGTAGAAAAATACACTGCTGTGAGAGTAAACGTGTGAAACTGCTGTCTTAAAAAAGTTCTAAGTCTCAAGAAAGTTCTTTTTAAGCTTCACATTTTATCCCGCACATTAGGCAGAGACAGCGAGTACCAAGATACTTCAATTTCTTCACTTTCCGCCGAAACTCTAGATATTGCATGTTGCGTGGCGGCACTGTACGTTTCTCTTTCCCAAGTGGGATCAAATCCACTACCATCGCGTCTACAGTCAGGCGATCCCACTGCGCCACGACAACCTCAAACAGCATATCCAATGTAAACGAAAGCGTTCGTTTATTGTCGAAATTGTATTCTCAATTACGGGAAGTCTAATAAAACGTCAAACAAAAGTAGACGGTTAAGAGTTCACATTTATAACTTTAAACGGCCCTTCACATTTTGTAACGAGGTATTCAAAGTAGGTACTTATTACTGAAATATAGTTGTGAGCTTAATTTGCTTGTAATGTTTTCAATGATCGTACTATTTGGAAAGGTATGCTCTGGTGGGTATGGTAAAAACTAGGCGTTGAGTTACGCGCGTCAATATATCATGTTTCGAAATCAGGTAAAAAATTGAAATGGAGTGTGAACCCGCGTCTTTTGGAAATCGTCTATCCATCCACAAATTGTCAATACGAAATAACTATATTCATATAAAAATATAATTAAACTTAGTTTTTAGCATTACTCTGTTTCCCATATATAACAGGGTGCATACTCATACATAGGGATTGCAACCTAGAAGAATCTAGTATTCTAGACATTATATTTTAAATAGCGAAATTCAATACCACTCTTTGTCTTGTGACCAGATTAAAAAAAGTAAAAATAATTCATTCTCTTAAGTTGGAATCGAACCCGTCACGTTTACAGTACAGTGTGTTTACAGTCCGACACTGCAGCTACGTCACGACTGCTTCTTCCTCAATTTTCAGTCATTTTAATAATCACAGGCCAAATCAAGAGCTTTTACCAGCCAAATTGGACTAAATTGCGTGAGGCAATCTCAAAAGATATATTCAAAACAAAATACACCGTACCAAATTAAATTTTCCACGTAACTCAAGTATAACTTGTATAGACTCCTGCCTGCTGGAGTACTGTATAATTACTAGTATGGGAGGTTGAAAGGGAATCAGATGACTGCCTACCGTCTCCCTCTTCCGATCCTTGACCTACATCAAGAACTTGTTTTTACTTTTTAGGCCAAGTAGCCGTAAGGACGGCGAAATTCCACATATACTGGTTCTTAGTTTTGCTGAGGCTGTTTCATTATGGATTTGTGTGAAATAGGCAGTGATGCCGTTGTGTTCTAGCGGTACACTGTTTGGATGTAAGTGCGATGGTTGAGGATTCGATTTGCACTCGTCCTTCCTTGAGGAAGAATTATATTGCGTAACATAAATTGACTTGAAATTTCCAGAAAGTGAACTTAGTGCTTCCCTATACTCCTTAGCCAACCTACTGCCTAACTAGCTCCCTAACCTACTACGTGCCAAATTTAAGTTTTTATTTCCAGCAGGTTTGTCTGTGCCTTGTCTGTCAGTCACTCTTTAATGTTTTTTTTAATATAATATATAAACATATTTTTCCATTTTGTTTCGAGATTTACCATTCTTTTAAATAGGTTACGAAAATAAAATAAATCTACAACGAAATTCAAAATCAATTCAAAATCCGTCTGATTTTCCTTAGAAATAACTTAAAATCCTTCACAATAATTAGCAAAAATTTTTGAAGACCACGTTAATTATATCGTTCATTTCAAAAGAATAGCAAGACGAGACCATCTTGATGAATGTTCTAGTCATTTCTTGGCTGGGGTCTATTTTAATGCCTTATTACAAGTAATAAAGACGACCGCCCCGGGATAATCTTGGAGATTAAGTCAGAACTGAGAAAGGATGTCGCGTACCTCGCTCATTGGAAACGACGACGTTCGAATATTGCGGCCATTGTCAACTTTATATTATCATTGTCTAAATTTTGATTGAGTATCTTAATGGGTTTTAAAAGATACGTATTTGGGTTTAATTTTTATTAATACTTATAAATTTAAAATTTTATTTTTCCTTAAGTTGATTTATTTTATATTTTAAATACATTTATAGGTTTACGTATAGCTTTTTTAGTCTACAAAAGAATTTCATTTTTTAATTCCACAGAAAGTTATCAATTCGACCGTATATTGTTTTTATATACGTTTGTGTAATACTAATGATGATGATCATCTAAATATGAATAGATTTTGGTGATTATTATTTTCTATTGTAGCATATAATACATAAACGGTCCTATATAAATCTTATCACAATTGGTTCAGCATTTTCTCGAAAAATCCTCGGCTATTTAGCCCCTCGTGGCGCAGGGGCACAAAGCGTGACTGTAACATCGACTGGTTGTGGGTTCGATCCCCACTCGAGGAAGTGAAATAT
>DWAE01000194.1:0-19565 GCA_018237945.1 Heliconius sapho
AATTACTTTATGTTTTTAATAAAGTTGTTTCTAAAAATAACAAACGGTATAAATTTCTTAAGCTTTTACAATTATTTTGAAAGTAAGTTGAATTTCTGCAAGGACAAAAATAAGTGGGCACTTCAAATTAAAGTAATTTATTTTTATGTATGGCAATCTTTATCTAAATAAATCTTATATGTACTGAGACAAGCTTTGCACTAAATTGCTTAAGAAATTCTGATCAAATTATTAAAGAAATCTTATTATTTCCTTGAAGGCTATTGAAGAATATTTGCTATATCCCTACATGATTTGAACCCGATTTCACAGGCAACTAAAAGTAGCTTAGTCACTGCCACTATCCTCTCGTAAAAAGGGCAGACAACATACTAAAGTACCTATACCTATTATAAGTTAAAACAATCTTAAATTGTTAATATCTTAAACTGTTACTTTGAGGCCAGTCGGGGCGCAGGGGCACAGAGTGTGACTGTCCAATCCACTGGTTGTGGGTTCGATCCACACTCGAGGATATGAAATATTTATTTAAATTTATATTACCATTACTTCGCTCTGGTGTCGAGGCAAAGCGCGGCGTTTAGTTCTGCGTGCGGGATACAGTATAAAGCTGATTTATTTATTTATTTGTTCCTTAGTTAGTGACAACAGAAGAAAATTAAAAATATGTCATAAATAAATCTATTTACAAATTTAATTTATTATAAAGTGTCACTGATATTAAACATTGCATAATGGAGTATTTACTTAAATAAGTATATAAATATTTTATGCAAGACCGTTGCTTAATGAAAAGTAGAACATAGAAATTATCCTGCCAGGGACCAAATTAAGTCATTTTAATTATTTTGTAAATATATAATATACGTATGTGATTTTAACAAGCCAGACGTTATTTGGTAATTCTAAAACGATTACTTATATTACTACTAATGGTGGTTACTTTAATACAGGCGAGAAACGTAATGCCTATCTCATTTAATAAGCTTCGAATAAGGGGCAGTCAAATTAATAATACTTACAAATTTTCTTATATTAGCAATAATATAAATACAAAAGTAAGTCTGTGTGTTTGTCTGTTACATTTTTACGCCTAAGCCACTGGGATATTTCATGACGATAATCGTATCTGGGCTCAGAGTCCTTTAACTACTGAGTATATGTCATGTGTTCACCAAACTCTTAGTTATTTCTATTTGACAACGAGAGTGATACCGCAGGTTAAAGATAGTACAAAATATAAATAAACGAAAAACATAAATAGAAGTGCTAGAAATGAAACCAAGACTTTACAACTTCGGTACACATTTGATGTATTTCACTCTCTCTTAATCCAACAATTTAAGTGAAAAAAAAAACGATTATTCTCAAAAGAAATACTACATTATAGAAATAACTTTATAGTCGTTTATACAAACATAAACAAATTAAACTATTTATGCAAAATAGAAGAATTCGTATTTATACTTGTAATATTTACTACAGTCCATTAATTTGGGCTTGATACACAATGCAAACTAGGAAATTTGTTTCTTCATTTACATTTTGTCTCAAGTTTCCCGTACTTTTATTACGCTTTTTTATTTTTCTTTAATTATTGTAGCGAAGAATTGCCCCTATATATTGCTAATAGCTAGCTGTATTGTTCTTAAGCTGTCTTTTCTTAAGGCCTCTTTTCGTAATAAAAATGATAAAAACTAAATGATAAAAAACTGGCAAGTAGTCTGATATAAAAAAAACTATATACTTATAAATTTAAATAAACTACTAATATTACTTCTAACATTGATTTAGATAACCGGTGAAATTTATATTGAAATGAAAAAAATATATAGTTTTAATAATTTATAGTTTAGTATAAGAAATTTGAAAATGTGTTCGAAATTTGAAATTAAGATGCTTTGGATTTGCTTTTGGGTGTTTTAACATGACAACTTTTTAATAAATCATTATTATAAGTTAAATAAGTAATTAAAGTTATTCATGATGTTTAATTCCTAATAAGTCTTAAAAGGTTATACAAGTTCTAGAGACATTGTTATATAGTATCATTTACAGTGATATCAGTGTATTATTTACATAGTGATTTTTATAAAACATATTAACTCTATGAATCGTGATCTATAACCTTTTCTGGTCTGTTTACCTTTTATCTCACGGTTCCCTGAATGGGGTTGGTATAGTTTAATCATAGCAGTATAACTATACCCATCATAGGTTAGGTAACGTTATTAGTATGCTAAAAGCAGAAAAAATTACAGCACGTAAAGCTTGGTAATTAGACACGTTTCGTTTTTATCTCTTGATTACATAAATAAACAAATCAATTGTCAAGGCACTTCACATTCCTTTACCGAAAAGACTTTCTTATGAAAGTTGACATAAATTAATTAAAATAATTAAGGAAAAAAATATATTTAAACGATTTTTACTTAATAATAATACTATAAATGGATGTTTTAAAAGAATATAAAATTTTCCATTTTATAACAGCAAGACAGATAGACATACACAAATTTTGAAATGATTTGATTCTGTTTTCAATTTTAACTCTTCAATTTTATTTATATGCTGGTATAGATATTTACAATCAAAATGTAACAAAAAAAAAAGTAATATAATCTTTCAAAATTTCCTTAATATGATTGGTTCTATAGACAAACTTACATTGGAGAATTCTAGATCTTGAAATCTGAGTGTTTTTTATCACCTTACAATCTCATTTTTTGTCTAACATTATACAAATAATAAATTACAAATATTAACAAACAACAAAACGTTCAAACCTAAAGATTTCGCCAATTTAATAAAACAGTTGTATGAAATAACTCTTAGCAGGAAGCTTAAATTGATATATTTTTTTATTTATGAACCGATTGTAATAAAACAAACACTCTACGGATCGGATCTATAAGTGAAAACTACATTTAAGTCGCTAAGCCGTTTTTCAGCTTAGAGTGAACAAAGAGACAAAAAAATCTATGTTTAGGGATCTATTACATTAATAAAGACCCCCAATAACAGTTTTTATACATCTTCCATGTACAGACACCAATCCGTTACGATTTTACTATATATAAAAATAAATACAAATTTCCTATTTTTGGTTTTTTCCTTTAAATTAACTGAAAGTCCTCTGAAGTTTTTGGACTAGGTTTTGATTGCGCGAATATTGTTGGCAAACATTACTTTGTGGTCGTATATACTCTTTTTGTGTGACATGAACTTGTTTTTTTTAAATTATTATTTGTATTGAAAGTTCTCATTTCGTGCGAAATTTCATACATATAGGTCCACAAGGAGTACCCTATAGGAATTTCATACGAAATGCACAATTTCAGCATTGACAGAAGAACACACGACATCAATGATCAAAGTGATCATGTAAGGATTCTGTTACGTTCGTTTTAGTCCTAAAAAAGTTTTTTACTGTATTATATATTATAACTTAAAGGTTTAACCTCTCCACTAAGAGAAAAGGTAATACGTTAATAAATTTTATTTCAATTAAACTTGAATAAGCTTCAATAAAATCCTATGTCCCCTGTGCAAAACTGTTACATATGAAAATTTGGTAGCAAGTTCATTTCTTTATAAATGTAATTTATAGATTTAAATATAATAAGCTAAAGATAAGCTAAAGTTGACAGCTTGAAAAAGTTATAATATGTACATTAAAATGAAAGTACTCTTTGTTTTTCTAATTTCACAAGATTTTACTTCTAAGTAGCTCATCACACACATTTTTATCGAGATACAATAAATGAATAAAAAATCTTTTATTTCTTGCATATTTAAAACAAAATACATTTATCGAATTCTTTTATTATAATCTTAAGTAACACATTTGGATTTATAATACATTTAGTTTCGTTAGTTATTTTAGTTTTTAATTAACAGTTTAAATTTTATTGTTAATTTATAATTTTTTTTGTGATTATTTAATTATAAATTCATTTTGTCATTGTTACATTGTAAATTTATTATTATATTAATTAAATTATGAATTCATTTAGTTTCATTTCATTTTTGTATTATATTATGTATTTATTATTTGTTATTATTATATTAATTTAATTATAAATTCAATTAGTTACATTTCATTTTTCGCTGCCGTCGCGCCGTCACAGCGTCACTCTAAAAGTCCAGCGGCTGTCATATAACCTAGGTACATGGCCTGCCCAGCGCCATTTTAGCTTTTGAGAGAATTTAAGGGCATCTAAACTTTTGTTTTCTTACGTATTTTCTCATGGGGGATTTTTTGTATTTTCTTTACATTTGTGACGATTCTGTCCATGCTTCTTTGGCAGGTTCTTATTTTGTTTTTCACCCTAAGCGTAAATTTCCAGGTTTGGCATCAATCCGCCTTGTCTTTCCCTTTTAATTCGTTTATCCATAATTTATGGCTATTTAGCTCTTTGTATGCTCTTTTTATGGTGCCAGAAGTAGTTAGATGCTTTTCGATAGTTTTAGATCTATGGATCATGTAATCTTTTTTTATGTTCTTACTAATGAGCTTATATAGAGCTTTTAGTTCGATTTTCTGGTTCCGGCTTTTTGGTTTGGTTTCATGTAGTATTTTTCTACGGTCAATAAGTTTTTTCGTATGAACCGATAGTGCACTGGTTGTAGTGGTATGTTTTATGGAGTTTTTTAGACTCTTCTCTATGCTTCTAATGATTATCAAGATAATTAAAATAAATATTTAGAAAGGGGTAATTTTAATGAGATCATTAAGTCGAATAGTTTATTTCAAATAATTTAAAAAACGGACCTCAAAATTATACATATACCATGCACGAGTACCCCAAGATAGGCGAAACAGCGGGCAGACCCCTTGTGTGTATATGATATAAACATAGAATTTAGAAATTTATGCTATTTAAAAAAAAATGATTAGATTTTACTAGTATAGTTATTTAGTCTTCTATCTTTATATACACGTGCATGTTTTTGTGCTTAATGTTTTATTTGAATTTGATATAGTTAAGTTTTACTGATATCCGTTGGTGTGTGCCAACGGCAGTGCGGGCGTCCGCCATCGCGCTTGGGGAAAGGCGTTTACGTAACACATCATTAATAACATGTGACTAAAACATAGCTGCAATCAATATCACATAAATATATTTACTAGGACTAGAACGCTCTAGAAACTTTTCAGTATATTGTTTTGTTTCTTGACGTACCTACTAAGAATTAGTACATTTTCTAATGTAACTCTAACCCTGCAAAGTTCTTAATAGATGTATAACAATTAATTGTGCTTATGAGGGTTCAGTATCTCAAAAAAAAAAACGAAACCCTTATAGGATTTGTTACAGGACTTGTTGTCCGTCTGTCTGACTTTCTGTCAATATATAAATTAAGGTTCTAAGTCAAGCGACGTATGACCCAAATTTTTAGAAAAAAGAATTTACGGTACTAATAAAGGAAAACATCCGATTTTTTAAAATTTATATGTATAAACAAACAACTAGAAAAGAGCCTCAAGTCTTCAAATCTAAACACATTATGTCTCAAAATCGTTTCATCCGTTTGGGGATGATATGATGCCACAGATACACACATACACAAATTTCCTCTGCCAACCCCGTTATACGCGGAATAGAGCGTGAGGAAAAAAAAAAATGTCGCCTTGGCGTCGCACCCACAGCCTACGTCCACTGACACCCGCGAGTCGTACAACGGGCCACCAGTCTGCTCCCGTATTTTAAAACTGGGATATACGAGTATCTATCTCTAATATACAAAACGCTTGGGTCCCGAGGAACTTTGTGGTCTTGACGTTCAGATTGGTTGGGTATCGACAGGGCACAGTTGCTTTGGCAAATACCTACACCAGTTGTAGCCGGCGTGCCATAAGTGCAATACACCTGTGGATCTAGCACATCATATTAACAATATTACACTTTGAGGGCTGTAATGGCTAAGGACATCTCACTATCCAGTGTGGAGTGAAATAGTGGGAGATACTGGTCTACTGGTATAAATCTGTAATGCCATGGAATATGGATACGAGGCGCTCCCTTCAACTCCTCTCACCCTACAGGAGCTACTGCAGGAGAGTCGGGACATACCTTTTGCAAGTCATCGAGGCTGCCAGACCCAGAAAAAATCATGTACATCCTGAAGATGGTGGCCTACAATAGACGGGCTTTCCGCATCATAGTGGCATGCGTGAGTTACCTTGCAGTGTCTCCGATTAGAAGGAGATGTTTCCTCTGGAATTTAGTGGGTAGTATCGGTTTCATACTAAAAAGTAGAGAATGAGGCTCCTCAGTACTGTTCGTTCGTATGGATCATTTGCCAAGGATCGGTCTACGTAAAATGCATTTTCCAGCGTCCGGACCATACGTAACGACCCAACCTATTAATTCGCTACTAGCTGCCAAGGCGGCGGCTTATTGTGATTTATTATAGACATTGTTAAAAACTATATTTGATCGAGATTAATGTGATAAGAAAGTAGCGTTCATTAATTAGCTACTTAAATTATACATCCAGTAATTACCAAGATTTAAACTTGTATAATGATGTAGCATATAAACAAACGAAAAATGTTGATACTTTTCATTAATTTCATGAATGAGGTCTTAGATAAAAGTATGTAAAATTAAGTAATACACAAAAACGTGAGAAAATGCGTGCGAATGAGGGCTTCTTTTTTATTTACTGTTACGTGTTTTATATAACGAAAGCTGGAAACATAATTGTTGGATTCAAACATGTTAATAACTTCAATATATGTAACTTGATAGGTGTATGCCATAAAATAAACCATATTATAGAAATTATTTGACGTGTCTAATCTATATAATGATGAATTGCTAAGGTGCATATGTACTAAGTAACGTAAAGTAAAGTAAAGTAACATATAATAAAATTGTAACTGATAGGCTGTACATGAAAGACGTATTAGATAATCTATTATTAGGGTCAATTATCTATGTACCTAATAGAACCTAACCTAATCTCAGAAAGTGCTTTTTTGATTTGAACGTAATATTCACGTGTAATGTAATATTTAGCAAACTTCCTTTAGCATTTAGTGTTCGTTTTATTTTAATTGGTGTGAATAAAAAAGTTATATCAAATCAAAGTATTTAGTTCGACAAAATCACAACAAAATATTTATTGAGTTGGCTACGGCTAACTTTAGTTACATGGTATTGTCTAGTGGTAATGTTACTAGACGACGAAAGTAGTTCCGATCAGTAAATATATTAATATACAATAAATAGTAACTGTGTATCTCAAGCGGGCGAAGCCATGAGGCGGACAGTAGTTAATAATATATTTTATCAATGTATCAACAACAACTGAAAACGCGCCTGCGGCTTCTTTCTCTACATATACCTAAATAAAATATACCTCTGTCTGTAATTTAAAAAAAAATATGTTTTTTCAAGTATTTACTTACTCAATTATTTACTCGATACTAAAACATAAACAATTGATTTTCTTGTGTCCGTCTTTCTGTTTCTCCGCTGTTTTTTTCTTTCTACTACTACCCCTGCCTAATAAGGGGAGATTAACGAAATACTAAAGTATACAACTTGTTATAAGTTTGGAAATTAGCAAGAATGGTTGTTAAAATAACTTTAAATCGTTAATACTGTCATGTGTTTAATGACGATAGTAATGTTAGGACCGATTTAAGTAAAAATCGTGAAAATCATCCAAATCATCTAAAATTAGTTTAATCGCTACAATGCTACATAGACACAAATATATTTTATTATCATACAAAGTCCGATGTACACTTTGCCCTGCTTTGCGTTGCAAGGTTGGAGAAAAAAACCGACTGCATAAAAGTAAAAACTAAAAAGAAAGAAATGTCCAACAGTTAATTAGGATTAACAGTCAAGATTATATAGGGCACCTCGTGAAGACTTCATTGGTTGAAAAATACGTTTACATACATATGTCGCCGATTTATCAAATATAAACAATCAATCTATTAGAATATTTTTTTATGTTCGGCATAACGGATCTAATTAATGTTAATTAATCAAATTTATGATTTCAATATTAAATCAACCTTGACGATTTTAGAGAACTTAATTAAAATTCATTCTAAATTTTAAACGACCTATGTAAAATATATAATAACCTGCAGTTGTGCATTATAAATGATATTTATGATGATATAATTTATTTAAAATACAAGTTGAATTTGTTATTAGATACTTAATGCTGTTAATTAAATAAGCTAAATAGTTACTACTGCTGTGTTTCATATAATTTCATACAATAATCATATATTTTCTTCTTGTAATTATCATCTATTGAACAAAATAGAGTAGAATGGAAGAAATGGAGAGAGGCCTTTGCCCAACAATGGGACAGTACAGGCTAGGGTAAAAAAGAAGATTATCATCTAATGATGATATTGAGCTGACGACCATGATAAATGACATAATTCCTCAATGATTAGAAATAAGGCAATAATCTCTTAAATATTTTAGGGCAATATTATATACAAATACAAGACTAGTTTGTATACTATCGAGTTTTTTGGGTAAGCTTGTATTAATACCTTAGTGAAGTACTCTTTCTATCTTTGTACTTATTGATAAATGTTAATATAACCTAATATCAATAACTTAAATTTAGAACCGACTTAGGAAGAGCGGAAGGACGTTTTACAAATATCTATAAAAAATATAATATACACAGACAGAAGAAAGAAGAAGTTTTAGTACAGGTACTAAACTAAAGTCACAGTACAGTAATTGTGAGAGGCGTCGTAATGATGTGATGTCAGCCAAGAAAAGAATTATTTAATATAATATATACACAAAAGTTATTTTTTTTTTAAATATACCCAAATTTAAAGAAGGGCCGGGGTGTGGGCTCTACATATATTTTAGTAGATACATTCTGGGCACATCCAAATCTGTCATGAGTGAACTTGGCACTCATATAGATCTCCTATTCTTGGGTTGGTGAAGTAGAGAACGACGCTCTTAGCGTTAACCTTAACTGTCATTTCCCATTTATATTTTTGATAGGATAATAGGTAAGGAAAATAATAAATCCTAAGCAAACAAGTTTATAAAATACAAAAATAAAACGAATAATGAACTATTGAGCTTGTTTTATGTGTTTTACAATATTGTTACATTAAAAATGTATGAAATGATGACAATAATGACCCATATGATCGGAGATGTTTTGAGTATATAAGTCAATAAATAAAATTTGATTATTTCTAATAAGGAATATGCATTTGAATTTTTTTTATATTTAGTCATGCTAAAGCATAGAAATAACTGTTTGAATTCTTGCAACGTTTAAGGTTTGACGGAGAGATATTGTAGCGTATTGAGCAATGCATCCTTATTTAAGCTATTCTTAGTGTAATTTAACATTGATAATGACATATATGAACTTCATAAAATACGTACTAACCCATAATAAGGTTGAGAGTATTATTAATTAAAAGTAAAATAAATTAAATAATTGACTAATCAATAGAAGTGAATAAATTTTGGAATGGCAAACGTTTGAAGTCTAATAAATATTAAATTATATAATTTCAACGGAAATTTTTATTTTTCTACTTATCTTTATATTTATATCAACCAGTAGCGAGAAAAAAACATTTACTGTAGAACAATTTTATATTACTTTGTGGATTTCTATATTAATGAGAATATATAACGTATTGTGTTTTTAATATAATAGATACGTCGGATTCTTATTATAAATGTGACGTTTGTAAGACTAAAAAATTTATTGGGCCACCATCAAGTATCATGTCCGCGGCACCCGCCAAATTTAGCCGCCAATCTTGCAATGCCAAAAACTACTCCAGCTCTCCAATTACTGCTATTTTTTATTGTTAGCCCACTGACACACACCCACACACACACTTATTCGTTATAATTTGATTTAATGTAGCCTATTATGGTTTTTCTCAGGAAATGGACAGTTCGAGACTAGAAGAATTTTTCAAATTGGACATACTCGTTCCAGAGAAAAGCGCGTTCAACCAAATAAACTCTTCCCATTTATAATATTATTATATATATTATAACGGTATAGATATTATAATGGTACGTACTATATGAATGTTTTATTTGTATTCGCTTGTCCAAAGCCCATGTTAAGGAACAGGTTTTAAAAGTGGTTTTCTTAATAAATAGGACGTTGAACTTATTGATAAAATTATGTAATTAACTATACAATTTGTTTTCACTCTGTCATCAGATATATACTAACACTATTTCTATATATTACGCCGAACATAGTGATGTATACATATATCTGAAATCTCTAAGAAATAAAATTTTTCACCAACTCACAGTGTAATGGTACTACTACTATACTATTAGATACTTTTTATCTTAGCACTTCTGTTCACGCCCGCAACTAAACTTAGTCTAATGAGGAGTCGTATTGTAACTAATTTCTTTAGTCTAGTGAGGAGTCGTGTCGTGTTGTAACTATTTTAAATATAATTTTATAAATTTAAATATAATCGTTCCCTCAAGTGAACATAAAACTCGCAACCTTCTCGTTCACAGTCGGACACTGTGGCACTATGCCACGACGGTCTCAATTTTCAATCATTTTAATTTGTCAACGAGAACTGCCAATGAATTTTTGCTAGAAGAATTCATATCTATGCATTCTTCTTTTGTTAAAGCAGCATCTCAATATTTCTTAAAGTTTAGCTAAACTACTATTGTCTTCAAAATCAATTCGATAATAGATCCTGCCCAGACCGTCCCTTTAGTTGATCAGACGATGTTCAAACAGACATAAAATTTTAAAAATAATAAATTCATATTCTATTAATGTTTTTACATATCTATAATATTTTTTTTCGCAAATATATTAAATGTGAAGATCGTTTTTCTTGTGTATTCTTATATTATAGACGGATAAGTGAAACTTATTGCATAACACATACATCAGGTGATGGTTTAGGCTTAAATATTTTTTGACAACCTTACTTTGAATGAAAGGCCAGGTAAGAAGTGAATAAGTTAGATTGATTAATGTATTAGTTGCAGACCTCATACATGACGAATGGTGCTTCAAATGTTATGATATATAACCAGAGTCCGTTACGGTCCATATTTGACTGCGACTGATTAGCGGCTAATGAGAATTGTTGCGGACTGCGGTGACACGACATTGGCTCGCCTGCGGCTGGCCCAGCGCGTCCAGTTGCCACCGCTCGACGGCCGTGTGCACGTTTTCGGCCATTCTTCAATGGCCGCAGTATTATTTTCTTGTTTATTGTATATGTGAAACATATTTTATAATTCATCTATATATATTTTGATTGTACAGAAAAAAACAACTACAATAAATACACAATAATATGTAATAGGTCGCTGGTTACTACATACTACTAAAACAACTACAGTTAAGAGTAAATATTTGTGATGTAATGGCGAATAAAGTAAAGCAATATTTAAGAGTCTGTATTAAATTAAATATATTAACTTCTCGTTAATTCTTTTATTTTATAAGTATGTTATGCATAAGATTAGTATTCAACTAGAAAGATTGTTGAATAGTTACAAAAATTACATCTACTACTTTACAGATATTTAAGAAATCATTATGCATTATACAATTATTTAAATTGTCTTATTAGGTAAACGTACAGTAACAACAGCGGTTACAAATAAAATCTAATTTCAGAAATTGTTTATTATACACAATATTATAATAATCAGTAAGACTAGTCTAGTAAGACTTAATAATTAGTACTTAAATTTGATATTTTTCTACATCATAGATACAACTACTGAAGAAAATTTATAAATATAGATAGTGACGTGGAAACATAAGAAGAGTTTTTCACGCGGTGAAAGTGTCAAGATTACTCAAGGAGCCGCCCATTATTGTACAATATAGCGCATTACTCTCAGTGCGTTTCGTCATAAAAATACTTAACAAGAAATCCAATTTGTTGAATAAAGCAAAATATAATCAAATTGAACTAAATGTAAAAACGACAACAAATTCTTTTTAAGTTACAAGGGAAAAGAGTACATACATAAAATACAATATTATTATTAAAATACTGGGGCCTTAGCGTGATTACATGATTTTGCACTATAAAGTTTTTTTTATGTAACTTGAAAAATAAAATGTTGAAACTATTTTAAATGGGTTAAGATTGACTAAAATAACCATTTTAATGATATCAAGAGATTTAAAAAAACGGGCTCAATATTATAGTCTTATTATCTCATTCAATTAAATTTTGATATCCAAAATACTGCTTTGTGTACCACAGGAGGTTGTTAGAACTCTTTAATATAGGTGCCTACTCTACGTAGTATGGTTAAATTACGCCATGATCGCAATCAACAAGAAGATGATCACAATCCTTAAGAAGCCAATAAAATACATATATCATGTGAAATAGAATAAAACAAAGGTGTACATATTGACGCACCACTGTGCCGCAGTTGGGAAACGTCTGACCGTGCACGCGATCGAATCCATAATCAATCAACCAACACCGACACGCAATGTCGCTACAATGGATGGAATAGGAAACCGAATGTTTAGCACTGAGTTCTTTCAGTCGTGTTAAAAGTGAGCGTGAATGAAGTTTACACAGCTTAAAAAGAAATTGTAATCAATGCAAATAGCGCAGGGCAACATACAGTACCTACTTATTTAGAATAGCCAAAAACGATACTTGCGTATTTTTACAGTAGGTATTAAAGTGCTAATATTAATATTAAAAATACAAAAAAAAATCGTAATGTACTTTTTGCCACCTAAAAAATAAAAAATCAATGATTTAAAATTGTTTTTTAATATGCGTATAAAAGCAAAGTCTACCATGTTAGTCTACTGTATATTATGCTCTAAAATATAAAAAGTAAACAAACGTTTGACGTAGCATATATATCACAAAGTTCAAATTAAAAACGTGACTTCAAACAGTTTATATGACAAATTATTGTTATTGCATAACGCATAAAAAATACAATTACTTTAGGTATTCTTTTTTAATTTAAGGAATAAAGAATTTTGTTGTCCGTTTGCCTGTCCGTCTGTGAAAATCATTTCTCTCAAATTAGGTGGAGTTATCGAGCTGAAATTAATATGTAATATTTAGATCTATATTCCCTATGACAAAAGGGCATGCAAGTTAACGCAATCAAAAGCAAGCGTTGGTGCATCGTTTTTTCCGAATATGAGTAGAGTAGACTGTAGAATATGTACAAATACACACAAATTATTTATGTGTATATATAATTTATCAAATCTGTGTAGATATAAACTAATAAGTATTTTTTTTAAATAAGCCATATTATAGAGATAAGAGGTGTTTTTTATGTTCAATATATGTAATTACACACATAGGCGCATCAAATGGGCGAAATATTTCTTTGTCTATCCCTTGAAGCTTTTAAAAACTGTCACATGCCTGAGTCAACACAATCAAAAACTATATGCGTTTATATATCGTTATTGTTTCATTTTATATGAAATTCGCCGCATAGGTGATTAAAACCTATTGGGCACTTCCCGTGAACAAAAACTAATAATTCTAGAATCATAAAATTTTGCGTACAAATGTGAAACTTACAGTAGACATATAGGAAAAAATCTAATAAACAAAAGTGTATCAAAAAATTAATTCAAACCGTATATACCGTAATCCAAACTTATATTTATGTGTAGTCGTAACTCGTTTGTGTGTAATCGTAACTCGTGTAGATCTGACAGTTAGCTACGGAATAAACAGAAGAAATGGAATGCATCTTATAACGAACCAAAAGGGATACCTATTATTCGAATCGGACATATTACTTTTTTCCCAAAAACAATCATATACAGTCAAAATGGACATGTGAATAGACTGTGTATGTAATTAAAATGTAAATGTAGTCATGTACAGTAAAATCTTGTACAGTATATATCTGCACTCATATAATATACTTAATGTGACCAGACGTCCCGTTTTCCGTTTGTGTCTTGGTGTCCCCAAAGACGGCACCGGGATCTTCGGAATGGCACAAAGATCGAATTACGCTCGCCATGTCGATTATCACGATGCGCCTATGCGCGCATTATCAATAAAAAGACCGAAACGAATAATCCACTAAAAAAACGAAACTACTGCTGCTTGCTATATATAAAAAAAGTAAAGTAAAAGAAGCTTCGCTGTGCGTTCTCTACCGCATTTATCACGGGGAGTGTTCTGAAGAACTGTTTAACCTGTTACCTGCCGCCGAATTTTCGAACCGCACAGTACGTCGCAAGCTAAAATAATATCCACACCACCTGGATACGTGGCAATCCACCACCGTGCGGTTTCGTAGGAACTTCCGAACGCTCGTTTAGGCAAACGACTTTTTCCATAAAAAAAGCGCCTTAAAACAAAAAGGCATAACTAAAAATTCAAAAGCACTAAAAACCGACAGTGAACTGCCGTACTCTATGAAATAGTTAAATATAATTTAATACAATAGTCAAAAAATAAATAAAATTGATAATTAACGAAAAAAACCGATGTCCCGTTTTGAGTTGAAAATAGATTGATCATGTAAGTACTTACTTATACTGTATACCATACGTCTTTTCATGCATATTTCATAAGTAATAAGTCATAATCATACGAGTAAATAAAACATGAACTAGCTCCCTAGTTAGAAGCCGTCTAGAGCGTTACATCTAAGTTTGTCATAATAATATGTGCATGTTATACAAAATAGTCGTCCATGTTCCACTTTGATTCGGAGGAGTGCTTTAAAATGTAATTAATGTACTTAAAACAGTGTCAATCGCCGTCGACGCTCGAGGCTGTCGGTGGTAGTCGTAACTGTAACGAGGTGGTCGGCCGTCGCTCTAATCTTTCTATTTTCGGAGCACGCCGCCGCACACAGATCATTAAATTGGAACAACCGAATAAATAATCATGAATATGTCGGTGTGCACGCTGTACATAATCTGTATTTTGATGTCAATCAATCTGCGCCTAACCCGTTGTGGCCGCTGCGTATTTGTTTATTTATTATTACTGACTACTGAGTAACTAGAACCATTACGCGTATCTATTTATGGTTTAAATCTTTTTTTTTAAAACCAGATACATTTCAGCGTGTGACTGTAAACGCGACAGGTTATGATGGGTTTGATTCCCACTCGAAAAATTTTATATTTAATATTTTCATTTCTTCGCTCTGGTTTCGAGGCAAAGCGCAGCGGTCAGTTCTGCGATTGAAAACGCAACGTCTCCAAAATTCGGCGGAAAGTGGGGTGCGGAGTGTCTTGACATTAGACTCCCTCTATATATTTGTAACATATAAAACGCTCTACGCTCTAATATTGATATTATTAATAAGTTTTAGTTTTATATTGATTATAAATCAAGATAATAAATGACATTTAAAATGATTATTAAAATATATGAATGATTAATATAATCATTAAAACTCTTAAAATATTAATTATGACTCTTATTAAGATTAATAATATAATGCTTGAATTTCAATTTGATGTTTTCCGTTGTGGGAAAAATATCATAGTGTAGGTATTGTCAATTCCAAATATTTATACAAAGCAATTTCATAGCAATATGAAACTAGGAATCTTGTGAGAAAATAGTTTTGACTTGGACTCTATGTTATCTAAAGGCATAAGGGGCCTTGGCAGTAGATATTACAATAATGTAATTAACGGTTCTGGTATCGTTCGCTTACTTGCTTTTAAATACAGTTTTGTACCTTCCGCCCTTGTTCTGTGAAAAACGTGAACAATAGACGAGATAGTTATCGTCAGTCTTATCCAACATGGCGACGTCACAGCCTGCAGGGTCACGCCGCTTATGCGGTCAAGGAAGACATACAAAAATTGCCAACTGGTAAGTAACATAGAGAGGTAGTACTTCGTTATTTATAAACGTATGAAATGTCACATTGCATTAACTTGAGGTGTTTATCATAAAAGTATCTCGTGCTTGCATCATATCAAGTTTGAATATGTTTCTAAATGTGTAGCATTCGCAATTACCATATTTTAAAAGTTATACTCGTTGTACCGTATGCGTTAAACGTATAACTTTGATAATAATTGACCTGCTCCATTTTATAGAATCACAATAAGGTTGTTATGTATTTAACTGCAATGTTACGGAAAGACCCGCGTTACGAGCGCCGCCTTCGCAGCCAAACGATATTCTTTAGCCGCCGATAACAAATTAAATAAGCAGGGGTCAGTGTTATGAAAAAGTTTAATATTTTACTACATCAGCGTGTGGACACTTTCATGGCAATATTACTGAAATAATCTTTATAAAACTTGCCACAAATGAACCTTGCATTCATAGACCTTTGTCACTTATACTTACTTCGAAAAGGCTATTAAAAACATAAAACCCAACTATAACGGAAAATACAAGCCCAATAGATCATTACGATTAACAGTATTGTCTTTCAAGTGATAATTTTATTAGATCAAGAAAGTAATTCAGATAAGTAAATAAATAATTGTGTAGCTCTAGCGGGCAAAGCCACGAGCGGGTCGCTAGTCTTTAATATATTAACACGCATAGACGCTCCAAATCGGTGAATAAGTTAGCTCTCTCTCTCTCTCTGTCTTCTGCATAAGATACTGCATGATAATAGAGATATGTAATAAAAGAGTAATGCAGGACCTCCAAGTGGTCATTGTGGTAGCAGTTTGGTTTCAACTCTTGACGACAGTAGATAGGCAAATAGGCACTAGGCAAATGAAAATATCATGGCTTTCACGCAAAAAAAGTTGTGGGTATCCAGTTGTTCTATACTAGTTGCAGCTCGCAACTTCATTTGGGTGGAATTTTCGCTGAACATTTTTTACTAAGGCATTTCATTATAATAAGATCTTCGATTTTCACTATTATTACACATTTTTAATATAACCATTTAACTAGATAAATCGCGTATTTTTAGTATAGGTATTTTTGGAAACCTAATTCTGTTGGTCTGTTATGGTGATTCATCGGATGTACTAATTTTTTTTTTATCTTTATATGTCAATGGATAATATCTGTCAATTTTATATTTCTGAATGAAAACTGTCTCCGGTACGACAAAGTACGGCATTGTATTCCGCCATTCGGCAAGCAAGGTCTCAAGATTTTGGCTCTAAATATTAATAACAACGGATGGAAGTAATATGAACGGGGTTACAAAGTTTGTAAAAATTAAGTTACAGGTGGCCAATAGGTTGAGCAATCTATAAGAAAAATATAAAAAGAAGAGTTAGTGATAGGAGATGCAGAGGAAGACCTCGGTTGACTTTTGACTCAGTATCGATTATATTGGAAGATCACACAAAAAGCGTTTGGCGCTGCGTTCTCTGTAGTTTCCTCTCGAGGGAAGTCTAAAGATAAAAAACCTTGCGATATAAGGTCACTGTATTGATTTAAAGGCGTTTTCTCAACTAACTGTTCATTTAACTTATACTTGTGCTAGTATAGGTAGGTACTTACTATATTCAATTATTTTAATTCAAAAAACGAAAGTATGTCACTTTCCTTTTCAATTCAATGATTGTAATAGCTATTATGAATAACGTCCTGCAAGTCATTTGAATCGCAATTGTTTATATTAGCATTCGACTGTATTTATTATATAAGATATTTATTAAAATAATACTTTACATGTAATTACTATCTATTGGTAGTGTAAAAATCGAATTTAAAGAAAATCGATCAACAGCGTTTTTCATTTTGCGTATCAGTGAGTATTTTTAAACAAGTATATTACATGTAAATAATACGTATTAATAAATGACACTATTTTCAAAAAAAGTAAAAGTGTTTAAAAAATGTGTAAAAGTGTTTAATTAAAAAGTACAAATATAAGATTATTTCAACTGAGAACGTTATAAAATAATATATTGTATTTCAGAAATATTTATAAAATATATGTATTAATAATGTTATAAAATATATCTATTGTGTAAGATCTGAGAAATATTTTTTATCAATTACAAATAGAAGTAAACAATCGTGCGCTAATTCTTCCGTAGCTGGTTACGAGTCATGGCAATATCGCCGTAAAAATTACGCAATTAGACATGCATTATAAAAACTGTTCAATGCTGTTATGATTTTTTTTATAACTTTATAAAAACAGGCAACCGATATAAATCGTAATAGTTACATTAATTAAATAATATATTTTTTAAACAAATGTTAGGGTACATTTTTCACGTGTGTAGCAGAATTTATTTAGCATTTTAATGTATTCACAAAAATATAGTCTTTTTATTTTTATAGTAATAATTATTTCACAAAAATATAAGTTTTGATATATACAATTATTAAAAGTATAATATAATTATCCAAAAAAGTAATGTTGCCTAAAAAGAAAGTTAATTACATTATATATAAGAACAATTACTTCGAAGACTTTTCAAATATATTTTTTTAGCTTAAGGCTGTATCCTAAGTGTCCCATGTACCCTCTGCCTAGTTGCTCATAGGGTAAGCAGAGGGAGCACAGGACCTTAGTATTATGACACTGCGTTCTCCACTTTACGCTTAATTCTGGAGGCATTTTCTGCTAAGTGGCAGAACTTAACGCCGCGCTTGCCCTCGTTACCAGAGCAAATATTAACAACAGAATATTTTTATTTATTTATTTTTATTATTACTTAGCCTTATTGAACACACGGTAGAGTAAATCAACATATTTACTCTATTACTTTATCACGAGGCTTAAGCTGAGCTTTGCGTTTGTGTACATCATTATAGAAGAACCAGAAAAAAAGAATAAAAGAATTAATATTAAATCTTCTACGCAGGACATTGCAATTGTTTCTTTCTAATTTTTAATATCTTATAATATATCGTTTGAGTTAATTATGTGTTACGGTTTCACAATTTTTTCTATTTTAACAGTTTAGCTGCTATCAGTACAAGAAGTAGGTTTCGAAAAGCAATATAAACCGATTTAGTACAAGCAAGACGTAACACTTACACTATATATGAACACTTAAACAAATGCAAAGCTCAGTTAAGACCTCGCGGACTATAAGTAGTTTGGTACTATAAAAACTTAACTGGACAATGTCGTTTACCAGAATGGGAAATTTGGAAAAAAAAATATAAAATTATATAGTACGTTCTATTTTATATTTATGAAAAAAATATTATTAATATTAAAATGTATATTATCATTGTTAAATCATAATGTAACTAATACAATTGCATAAGTTTGTGAAGGTAGATATCGACAGATCGGTAGTTTGAATGTGCTTTTATTGGCCACTACAATCATTCGCAACAATTATTACAGATAATAAAATGTACAAGGTCTTATTCGAAGAATTCTTAATCGTAGGTAAGTAAGTATATTGGACTTAAAAAGACCTCGAATTTATTTATTCTTGTGTTAAATAATGTATCTTTAACACGTTTATTACATTGACAATATAGAGCTACATAGGTACTTTGACATTGGAAAAGACAGCATCCTTCTCAAAACATGTTTTTACAGTATTAGAAGCGGGCTTACTAACATAAGTTAATTTTTTTTTTCTGATGGTCTTAGTGCTGTTGACCTGGTATGGTCTTGACAGCGTCA